>JABCKU010008120.1:0-24726 GCA_018221655.1 Myochromella boudieri | reverse complement strand
TTCCGATTCGACTTTACCCATCTCTCCCGCCTCGGATGGCCTCGTACCATAATCAATCGATCCTAGGGACACACAATCCTATCGATAAGCAATCACTCTCCATAGGATCTATATCATCTTTGCCCATCATAATCACCGCCTCCGTCGCTCTGCTCGCCGTCGATGCGACGATCACGCTGTTCCGCAAATGCACAGCACACGTCACGCCAGAACCCCAGCCACATCACGAATCGATAACGCGTTTTGTCGATAAGACCCGAGCCATCCTCGCCGATGTTCAAGCTCTTGAGAAGCAGCTCAACCAAGAAAAAGGCCGTCGTGTACGCTTGGCATCACGGCGGAGGACAGTCGGTAACCCGGAACGTTGTCTAATCGTCGCTGGCCCTTCGGGGAATCATGAAGTAACCCAAGCCGCGACGAGCTACGCATTCGCTGCATTTTGCGAACGCCTCCTGTTAACAAATCGCATCTGGAGGCAAGAGAAGGAGCTCAAGGCTCTACGAATAGCCACTGCCGCGAAGACCCGCGTGCAACACGGCACGGCATTCAATACTTTTTGCGACCAACTCCTCCTATGGAATCGGATATGGAAATTAGAGAGAGAAGCTGGGGTCTTGGTAGAGGAGAAGGAGCGTATCCGGCGGGAGCGGGTATCTGCAGTCACACGCGCAGCGAAGCGGATGGTGGTCGACGTTCAGAAGGAACGCATGGTCGAGGAGTTCGTGAAAGACCTTGTCGACGAGATAGGGGGAATGAAGAAGGAGCTCAGCGATCTCCGGGCGGAACATGAGAGGGAACTGGAGGAGATCCAAGGGGACTGGATCAGAGACTATCGACGAGTGTTACATGAACTGGAACGGCTGAGGCTGGCGCAGGAGGCGAGGCTGGTAGAGCAGGATGTATCAAACGCAATGGAGGAATCCTTGTTTGAGAGCCTAAGGGAGGGAAGGCGTAGGATTGAAGCGCTGGAGGACAAGATCGCTGCCTACACCTTGTTCGATGGTCCGACGTTGAACGATGTAGAGGAGATCTCCGATGACGATGAAGCGACCGATGTCGAGCTGGACGAGATGTCAACCACAAGTACCTGTGTTTCCTCTGGCGGTTCTATTCGCAGACAAACACCCGAAAACGCTCTTCAGAGACGACGATGCATGAGCATGGGGACACCTCCTTCAGTACGGAAATCCCGTATTCCCCACCGCACCCTGAGCGTTCCCGACGTTCCAGACGCATCCACAATTTTGCTCAGGCCTCTACTGAACGACCAAGCCAAGTCAGTTTCAGATCTAAGCAGGAACCTGGCCATCGCAACTCGGACATGCAATCATTCTGGGCGGCCTTTGGCTGTGCGAAACCGTACGACATCATCAGCCTCGTTTAGGTCTGCGTTGATTCCAATTCCTTTATCTGGATCAACGGCCAAAAGCGGATTTGGAGGAATCCTACCCAAGAGGGCACCGTGGAGAGTTTAGGGCGGTAGCCGTGGCCAAGTTCTAGGATCGAGGAGTGTATATATACGAGATATTTATGCGAGCTGTATCGTTCCAGGTATTTATAACCTCTGAGAACCGGGTTGGTGGTGTGGCGAACATAGTCATGTGCCTGCACAGAGTGTCCTAGGCCATGGTTAAGTGTTGGAGTGTGCCCCCGAAAAAACAAGGATACCACGCCCCATGGCCCGGTCAGAACCAAAACGTGATATTGAACTCCTGGCATCATAGATGGTAGAGATCATTTAAAGGCGCCCATCTAACCAGGAACTCTTGGAGGGGAAACTCCTCCGTGGATTATAAGCTACCCGGCTCCGAAATCTCTCGTGTGTTGATGCCTGATTTAGCCCAGCTCGATTGAAGAAGGAAATTAGGTGGTTAGGTGGTTCTTGAGTATGTCCGGTTAACAGCGAGCGTCAACATTCGCCACAAGTGTTGAACTTCACCGTAAAGGGAAATATTAAAGTTGGTTCTAGGAACCGACCATAAGCCTGAGCATTCATATCATTACCTACTGACATTTGAAGGGAGTGCGTATCACCGAATAATGCTGTAAAGTGAGTGGACAGTTTTACGAGAAAGGACAGATTTGAGACAGACCGTGTGTGAAAGCGCATACCTGTAAATCTCTCACAAGGCCTCTGTGTGAAGTGATGGTATCTAGGATGGAAAAACGTGGACACTTGGTGCGTGATGGGGACTGGTGTGGTGAACTACATATCGTAGACGATGGTGGTTGAAAAAGGGTGCAAAGTACGTGTGTAATTTGAGCCACGCGAGTCACGTGTAACTAATTAAAATCGCAACGCGTCATGACGCGTAGTTGAAGTTCTGAGCTCGTAAATACAAAATCGTTCTAGTCCTGTGTTACTTACTCTTCAATGGCGCTTTTCACTATATCAAGTCATCACCATATATTTTAATCCCATGCTTACAATCATCAAAAGAAGACATCTTTGACTGGAAGCATACGAAAATATGACATCCTGCTCTCGTCCTACTCATCCCACGCCTGTCTCAATAAATTTTCAGTATCGCATGCCTGCGCTAGTACATTGACATCAAGCTCGCCATTTTCTACAGCTTGTATGGCAAGGAAGGACCTATTACCATGCCAAATTAGTGTAGCTCAAGCTCCCGCGACTACACAATTGGACACTTTATAATTATCCACATAGGGGCCGAAACACAACCATAGCATATCAACTCACAACGACGCCGGTGAAGTGAACTGCGGTGTTCTTTAAAGGTGGGTTCCGCAGAGGTAGAGCAAACATGGCTTGTCGGTTGCTGAACTATTCAGCGTTGAAGAAGTAGGAAGAAGTAAAAATATCCACGGTTCCCAGGGATTACCGTTTTGGTACAGCAAGTGCCACACGTAGTGTCTGGGGTAGCTTCTAGCACAACTTGGCGCTTCAATCACCTCCTCAGGGACCGTTTGAAGTATAACTCTAGTGCCTAACCCTTTGAATTGCGACCATTCAACGAGGACATTTTGAATAAGCCACGTTCGTGGTCATGGTTCCGAGGTATGAGGGAGATTCTCAAGCAGGCCGGAGGAAACGAATTCCCTTATCACAATCCATGACGCAACACGTGAGGAGATGTCAAGTAGAAGTCATCTCATACAGAGAACGAGAAGCATCAATTGACATCTACCAGATGTACCCTGATGTACCATGTGGTCCCTGGGTCGCAATTGATTGGTGGGGCGCCCAAGTTGAGAAAGATGCATTAGCAGTATTCCGAGGTACCGGAAATTATCAGGAAGTGTGGATTGGGCGTATTTATACATGCAAATCTATGACTGGAGTAGACGAAACCAGAACAAAGACAGTTCCAAGTCGTCTGGATGGAGCAGGTCCTCCATACCGCCTGTCAGGTTTGTCAGTCATGAGAATTGGAGGTGGAGATCTGCAAGAGGAAGGGCTAGGTGATGCAACCCAGATTGAGCAATAAAAATAGGATGCCTGGCAGGGTCGGTCAAGAAGGAAGCCGAGCCGTAAACGATGCCCTGAATTGTTTTGGACAACTCATTGGTTACTAATTCAGTGACCGATTCGGAAACCCAGATGGGCATGGTGCGACAATTCTGTACACATGGTCTCGCTCCGATTCCGCTGGGAAGGATCTCCAGTGTAATTACATTATAGTTTAGAGTCGTCCATTACTATGGTGGACTGAGTACGATCATAGCGTGGTTTGGGTGTGGTTGCCTGACGGGTCGGTCGCGGACCTGGATTGTGATCTCCGCCCACATAACATGCCACGTGGTAGTCAAGGTTGCCGCGTTTCCGAGTAACAAGTTCGCGGAAAACATTCAGTATCCCTGCGTTTGAGCTTAGCCCCTGAATTTTATTATTTAGCCTTCTTCTCGACGATCTGAGGCTCTAGGCTATCTGTCTAATCCAAGTGAAACGGTCTAGTACGTAAGAACGCATCTTTTCTCTTCCCCTAGGCAAGGAAGCCGTTTTTAACCCGAAGGCCTTTACAAAGAAGGTTGCATTCGATATCGGATAGATCCACGGTAACTGAGTAACTGACAAGACCTCAGCGCGGGCTGGTGACTCCCTTTACCCATTTCTTGCATCCATCGGACCCAACGAAACCCCGACGATTTACTGATACCAGGTGAGAAAGATGGTGATTGAAGGGCAAAATGGCTGCCCGTTTTACTCATATGCCGTTTGTTTTCTGATTTAGCGGGATGCTGCCATCACAAGGAAGACCTGGCCCCGGTGACCTCGCCGCGGACAGAAACACTCGTTCACGTCCATCCACCTCCACGTTCTCTCTTAGTGCGTAAGATTCACCTTTGAGGCTTCTCCACCTTGTGCTCATACTGAACAGGTCAAGGAGGCCAGTTTTCGAACAATTCCGAGCCATCAAACCCGTGGGTGGTCCCTTCTCCCACATCCATTGCTTCCTCCAGTGGATCAGGCCAGCCAGCCCACACTTCGCCCTCGACTTCCACATCCTCAACTCATATGATCGGTCCTACTTCCACGTTCTATGACCCAGAGTCGTTAGGACAAACTCAAGGAGATGGACAGAGCCAATATCAGCAGTGGATAGATGCATCCTATGGCACACAGCCGCCGAGTATGCAGCATCCACAGCCTACGCACCACCAACACGCTCCCTCGTATTCCCAACAATCGCAACAGACATTCCCCCCAAATTCTTCTCAGCAGATCGCACATGCCTCGGACCCATACAACTACACCCAAAATCAGTTTACACAGAGCGCTCACCATTACGGCGAACCTATGGTTGGGATGGCTTCCCAGCCAAGCATCACAGGGAGAACCGGTGATACCGCGCAATACCCTGCGCAAGCGACGACTCATGGTGCATTTTCTGGTTACTATTCGCACTCGAACTCTGCAACCGGAGCCAATACTCCAGATTCTCATGCAAGCCACCCAGCGTCTTTCGCTCCGACACCGGAACCAATCTACCAGCAGCACCAATTGGCACAGCACCAGGCCCAGCCTCAATCAGCGCAGGTGCACTCCTATAGCGCCGGTCAACACTCTCGCTCACATTCACAGTCAAACACGAGGCCGCATCCGCAAATTCAAACTGAATATACTGCTCCCCAAAACACAACTCCGTATACTACCGAGTTACTATCTAATCGCTCACAGTCAAACAAACAATCCTCTCAGTCTTCATCCTTGTCTCCCGTATCTAATACTTGGCCGGAAGAGGTTTACTCCACCAGCTCGAATTCTAATATCAGTACTGGTATGAAGAGGACGGCCGTACCATCAACAGAGAATACCAAAGTTGTAGGATCAGCATCTTCGGTATATGTGGGAAGCAAACCTGGAAAACGTGGTCATGCCCAAGCCAGGGCGAGCTCCTATAGTCGGTTGAACGCATCACCGCCTGACAATACTCCAAAGCCCACAGCGAAGCGCAAGCGCCCAAATGCAGGTGGATCACAGCCGACTAAACTCTATCGGTTTGATGATAGTGGAAGCGGCAGCGATGCAGATGAGGACTTTGATGGCAATGCTTTTACTGGTGGTATCAGTGTCGGTATGGGTGGGATGGGTGTCGTGGGTAGTTCTAATTCCAGAAGACTGTGAGTGTCCCTCTTCGGCTCCGTCGAGGATATTTGCTCTGTTCAATGTGAAGGGGGATCAGTACTGACCGCTTCAACCTTTTTCTATATAACCTTTTTCTCTGCTTCTAACATCAAACCGCTCTCTGCACATTCCGAACACTGGATGTCTGGAACCTCTTCCGCTTTGGTGGGCCCTGACGTTTCGACGGGTACCGATGTCGGACGCTCGCCGCTCCCTGCTGTGTACTGCGCGCTGCGGACACGTTTTTCTTCCATGAATGCGCTTGATTGGACGTCTCGCGACTACCATCGACCGGTTTGCGACCCTTGCGACGATTTGATGCTTTCTTCGGTATCAATCTCCCGTTTGTTCCGGTGGTATCGAATCATCCGGGTCTTATTTCACCACTCAATTGCATGGCCTCAACTCGTCCCTTTTCAACCTTACACCGGAATTGCTGCTTTGGCTGTGGGGTAAATCACCGGTAAATCACCGGCAAATAATAATGCCTTTATTTTACTTTGTTTATCACATCTTTCGTTTTTGTTTTTGTTTTTTTATTTTGCGATATCCTCCACACTTTCTCTTCTTTATTCATTTACTGACATTCCACTGTGCCTTCACGTCACCACTGAAATTTTTGTGGTGATTTTTCATTTTTCTGTTTCTTCCACGCACGTCTGGGGACGCCACTGCCATGCACTGCCTCAACTCTCTCGGTGTTTTTTGTGTTCCGACAATTCCTCGCATCTACCTGTGGTAATGGTAATGGTAATGCCGCCTTGCTACACTACCGTTTCTCAAATTCGTCCATGCCGTTAAACGTGTCTTCGGACTCGAAATACTTCCTACTATGCCCGAATGTCGCACTCACATGACGTATGCTCAATAGGCCTGGAGCATGCACCCACTGCAAGAAGCTCAAGGTGAGCAGCGTTTTCTAGACTTTTTTTTAAAGATTTCTATTGGATTGACGGCATGTTCGGGCTGCCGTTTACCGCGTTTTTTATGTTCTATTTACCTGTTCCAACCCTTCAATCATGGCTGACTTGTCCGTTCTGTCTTTCTCCTGTCGTCGCAAAAACATCTGGCCGTGATTTTCAACTTCTTTCGCCTCCGGTATACTTTCCTTCGGTCCGAATGTTCGATATCCCCCTACAAACGACGATCAATATCTCCTCCCATGCCCTTCCCACGACATTTCTATTCCACCCGCGTCAAATCATGTTCCAACTTCCGACTCGACATCCATCCTCCACCTCAATATGACAGATGAAATGCGATTTCCCAAAAGGCGACAACACGTGCAAGAGATGCAAGACCGGTGGGCATGTCTGCATCGTCGAAGGTCGAAAACCGAGGACTGCGCCCAAGTGAGTCTAACATCCGCAGCCCTAATTTCATTTTTTTTGGCATCTGGCATCTATTGAGGGCAGCGTCTATTTTCCCGGATCAGTGTTTGCTGTTTGTGAGAACAGACAGTCTTTCCCCGGAATTCCCAGATAGGGCATAGTACCGTCTTATGCGGATAATGACGACCACTTCACGCTTCTCTAAAGGGGCGCACGGTACCGTTCTTAAGGATCGGCCAGTGTTCTCCAAGTTGAAGTTCATCACCCCAGCTTTTCACCTCCGGCCACCACGATGTACTCATCGCCTAACCCTTCGCTTGATTCTCTGCCTTCTACCTCCTCTGCTTCACATTTCTCTTCACCAGCATCAGTGCACTCAGACTTACCACCTCTCTCCCCCCAAATTAGCAAACGCGAGTATCTCCTTGCTCAGATCAGGCAAAAGGATGCTATAATAGAGTCTTTATTGAAGCAGGTATGGAATACCAATACGCTACTCTGCACTACTTTGCTCAATGTTATTTTGATAACAGCTCCACAATCCATTCATCGCAACGCCAATGTCTATTGCTTCTTACAGGATGGCAACATCACCATCTGACCAAAACAACAAGAATATTCTTGACTGGCTCGATCTTCTGCAGGCTAGTGTCCGTACAGCTGGTGGTAAAGGCGGCCCTGGCGTCTTCAAAGACCTCCGCGGAGCTAAATCTGAGGATGAAGAGTCTGATGTGGAAGGAACTCAAATTCAGGGACTCGGGCACCACACAGCGCCGGACGACGATGATACGAATACAGTCGGAGATGACGAAGGCGCGGTGGCCGCTGATAAGTTATCGTCCCTTCCAGATTCAGATGCACCTCTTGGCCTAATTGCAAACCTGAGCTTGAGTAACACCAAGTCAAAAGGGAAGAAGGACGCGAAAGATCACAATGGGGAGGATGATTTGGATGATGATGACGTCGTATGTTTTCGACGTTTGATCTCAAGTGTCAAGAGATGTTGATTACTTCGTATGTTTTTCTCAGGGCGTCGCAAATGAAACATACTTCATGCCAGGTCTGTGACGTTCATACGAGGCGTCGATGCTTTCTGATATTCTTAAACAGGCCCAGCCACTGACCTCGGTATTCGCGCAACTTTGATCGAACAACATAGCCCTCCAGAAATTCTGGTCCACGGCCTAGTGACGCCCGAAGATGTTGATAAACTATTCGAGATGTACGTCTGCCCCCAACTTCCAACGTCCATTTCTCACTGAGCATTAAATTTAAGATTCTATGAACGTGTCAACGTGAGTTCATCATGCCGAGTATCATGTTCCATTTTCTGACAACCACAATGGTAGCCGTTCATCCATTTACTCGATCCTAACCTTCACACGCCTGCGTCCACATTTGCAAGATGTCCTTTCCTATTCACTGTTGGTAAGTGATATCTTTGTAGCGTATACGTACGAAGTACTTATAATATACATCCAGTATGTGCTATCTCATCCAGATACTACGCAGAGAAGTCGGAAATATACCCTATCGCCATGCACTTCGCGAAGCACTCCGCTGCGAGCGCCTTGATTGACGGCTGGAAGTCTGTCGAGCTTTGTCAAGCGTACATTTTGATGAGTATATACGCTGTCCCCGCTCGCAGATGGGAGGAGGACAGGAGTTGGTTATACACCGGACTGGCCATAAGGTACCTTCAACCATCTTCAACCTTCAAAGCCGATCTAACCGCATACCTTCTATTTAGGATTGCGACAGATCTGAATCTCCACCAAGTCTCTATGACAAAGCCTCAAAATGAGAAGCAGGAGAGAGAGATCCTAAACCGAACCAGAGTATGGATGATATGCTTTAACCTGGATCGTTCAACAGCGACACAGTTTGGCAAACCTTCTACCATTAAGGAGGACTAGTAAGCGCTTCCACACAATCCACCGACAGTCTGATAGTGATTTCTGTTCCAGCATCATGCGCAACGCAAAAGATTGGTATAAGAAGTCCAAATATAATCTTGCTGTGAGAAATCTTCTTCGTTATATTGTTGAATGGTTCGTTGACTATTTTGGTTCAGTATGATGTCCATCTGTGCGCCTACTCGGCGCTTCTACGGATCGTGGCGAAATCCCATGATGAGATTTTCAGCGATCCTTCATCGCCGACCGGTTTAAACAAGGTATGGGTAATATGCCCCCCCCCCCACCATGGCTGTAGTTGCTTATCTCATTACCCCGTGTAGCAAGTAGACTTCCGCTCCGTGACCATGAACCACGATGCCCAATTGACAAGATACCACGAAGAATGGAAGAAGCGTTTTGCAGACAGTTCGGACCCGAATGGTAATACCACCCTTCTCCCTAGAATCCCTAACGCTCATCGCCGCTTTAATTAGATCCCGGCTGTATCTTCAGATGCAGTCTCCTGCCATTGTATGTCTACAGTCTCCTCTATCTATGTGAACTCAAAACCAATGTTCTCTGTAGCCTCGTCGGGTACTCTCGGCTTGTGATGTTCTCCTTCGGCTTCCAGCAAGCGTATCAACGTGGAATTGAACCAGGTGATCATGTATACTTCAACAAGGTGTGTTTGTGGCCCTCTCAAATGGTGTAAGTCGACCTGACGTTTGCCAAGTGCCTTGATTCTGCGAAATCTGTTATACGAAACATGATTGAGGGACTAGCTCCCTCAGGTTACATGCGATATGCTCCTGATGGTATGGTGATCGTGTTGTTTTCGTTGGAATGGTAGATTAACGCTTATAATACATAGGTCATTTCATATTTGCATCCTTCGCTTCAGCCTTCCTTCTCAAGGTATGTGATTTTTATGATTGAAGTATCAATGGCTTACATGCCAATACAGCTTTTACGCCCTGAATTTTCCGGGAGTCTATTACAGAAGGATCAAGAAACCGAAATCTTTGATCTCATTGGGCGTCTTATTCAAACCCTAAGCTCCCCTGAAATAGCTATTGATGATCGTCATACTCCGAAACTCTATGCGCGGTTCCTTGCCGGTCTCCTGTCACGGCACCGTAGGGACGGTGCAACAGTTGGGCGTCTCCACCCACACCCACCACCAAGTAACACCTCCTCTTCTCAGGGCTACGATCACTCGCCAACTGCGCCTACATCCTCGAACTTCTCTACCTCTTCTTCCCAGAGTGGAAGCAGCCAGGCGCATGGTCAAAGCTACAACACTAGTTCCTATAATCAGGCCGTTGAGATAGTTGATACCACTCCCATATACCAGCCTGAGGCGACGTTCTCGGCATCCACCGGCGCAATACATTTCGGTAGCGACTTGGGCCTATCCCCATTCAGCTCCAGTGGTGTTTCAGATGAAGAAATGCTTGCGACTATGCAAGCTCTTAAGAACCCATCGTGGTGGGAAAATATGATGATGCCAGGGTAGGCTTATAACACCCTTATTGTTCTCTCTTCCTTGACAAACCCTGGTTTAGATTTTCATGGCCGGAGAACATGTCATCTCCGGGCAGCACTGGCAGTAGTCCGTCACCATACCCTAATCACTACCACAATGTTCCTGGCGTCCACGGTACTATGAATATGTTCCATGCCGCTCAAGTTAGCCTCCATTAGGGTTTCGATTGTTCCGCGTTGATGTATTTGTATGGAATTTAGTAGTGTGCTATCGCTTGTTACATATGTACGGACTTCTTGTATGCCTAGCCATGCTTAGAACTAAAATATCACACTCGACAAATCGGCAGCGCAAGAGCTGTAAGCATACAGCCAATGGTATAATTGTATCTACTCTAGTCAAGTATGGTTTGCAACATGTGTATCAAAAGGATCCGAACTACATGTAAGTATAGAAACGAAGTCGTGTTAGTAGCCTATCCACTGCTTGGGATCGTACGGACAATCGAAAATAGCTACCGTCGGCTCCATGAGTAAACCGCCAGGCTCGTCTGGGGGCGCGATCACTAGCGAGTTTGCGCGAGCAACCAACACATCTTCGTCGACATACATGATATCATCACCGAAATCACTAGACATAATCCTCCTCACCCAGAAATCTGGGGAGTCCGCCATGTCTGCACCGAATATCGTCATTTGGTGTGACTTTCCGTATGGGACATTGACGAGGAGAAAAACAAGGGGAAGGCCAGTTCCTTTCATCCGCCGTGGTTCTCGCAGTGCAGTAGATATGGATTCAGGGAATGCGTCTGGCACATCGACAATAAACGCCAAAGGGGGTCCAGCAAACTCGACGTAGATGACGTAGTCCCGAGCGTTCTTTTCTGCAAGGACGACATCTCGAGCTTTCATGAGTTTTCTTCTATGTCGACGGACGTCGAATTGAGTTCGAAATTGCATGAAATGGTGGTCATGGTCGGCTATTGGCATTGGTTTTCCCTCTGCAATAACTAATAAGCGGCTATTGTATACAGAATGTTTCACAAGACTTGCCTGCTCTGTAGTTCCGAACCATGTTGCAATAGGTCCGATGTCTACCAGACTTCCAGTCTTTTGCTTGGCAGACTTTGGAGCAATAGGGTGAAGTCTGACATGCACTGCACAACTTGAAATATTTTGTGGTTTCCTTGTTCCCGCACTGCCATGGCACATAAATTAAATAGATATCAAACACGATTAAGACTTGCTCACCTCAGGAAAAGAACATAATAGTGTGTATTTCCCAGAAGTTTCATCAAAAACACGCTTCACCGTTACTCTATCATTGACAAGTAACTTGAAGTCTTTCCAAACTTTCCAAAGTTCGCCACCACGGGGGATGCGGGATTCGAGAAGAAGTATCTGTGGGTCAGCCATAGCTTGTTCGACCTCCTTTGTAAACGAGCGGTATATAAGGAATATCGAAAGGATTTTAATTACGCAGACCATTTCTATCTCCAGGCCCTCAGTTGAGGTATGAGAAAGAGCGAAGCTGAGTTTCTGAGGTAGGTCAGGAAAATTGGAGACGCCGCTTGGCAATGCCATAGACTTTAGCATAGTTTGTATGAGACGCGAGCGAATGGCTTGGGTGAGCCAAGTATAACCGTCTGAAATCCTGGACATGGCCTGGACATAGATGAGGCAAGACCATACGCAGGTTCGAACGAGATAACCTGGCCATTCAGCCAACCCGACCTGAGTGGAAGGAGTATCAAGGTAGTAGGCCCAAGTGCGCATGACCTCGACCATACCATTTTGTGAGAGTAGGGCATTGCTCAGGCCTGGTATAGTAAGTGATGTTGTAGAAAGGAATGAAACAAGTGGTGTGACGAGCCGCATAGATGAAAGGCCTCCGTCTTGTGTCAGTGTGCGAAGGTTGTTCAATATTAGTGTGGCAAGTCTTGATGTGTCCCCTTCGAGGGCGTCCACGACGATCTGGGGGTATGGCTCCTTTTGTAAAACGTCCAAAAGGTAAGCTGTGATGGTTGTCCAGGCATCTGAGGCATACAATGGCCCAGACTTCGTCTCCGAAAGCCTGACCCAAACGTCTGTAAGCACAGGGATAAACCCTGGGGTCTCCAATATCGTCGAGGTAAGTTGGTATCTCCCCTCGAATACCACAACAAATAGACGACGTATCGTCAGTACTGTTCTGTGGTCATCTGTGCCCTCGATCAGTGGCGAATCTAATTCGCGGAAGAGACCATTCTTGTAGATATTCAAGTAAAGTATCTGGATCCATTTCCAAATAGTGGGCCATAAACGCACGAAGTGCTGGAATGTGAGGGAAGTGGAAATGGCTTTCACGGAGAATTGCCACAAGAAGCTTTGCAGTACGCCTTCCAAAGCAGCGGAAGCATACTTGGCTTTGAGTAAATCTGATTTTGTGGTCAAGCTAGCAGGGGGATCCTCGTCCAAATGCCGATATAGGATGGGTAGTATACATTCCTGTCGGGCTGTGAGTTTGTTGAGCTCCATCCATGCCACAAGAACCTGCAGCCCCTCCAGAGATCCGCCGGAAGCTCTCTTCACAAGCGTCTATAATCCATGTCACTTGAGTTAGTTTTCAATAAAATGAATCGATTCGAAAAAGAGGCACCTTAATCTCGGGGCTGAGTTCCTTCCATGGCACGGTTTTGCGGCTGTCTGGTGCACTTCCTGCAGGGAAGCGAATGATCATGTTGTTTGACATAACGCGGGATTCAATCGCAGCAATCTTCGAAAGCTATAATAATCGGTTTTTCCAGTGTTATAAAGCCAAAGATTAGCATGATCAGGGGGGTTGACAGATAGGGTGAGGTGAGTTGGAGTCAGGGACTCCGGTTGACAGCCTGACAGTGGCAATCATCCTTGTTTGGCTGCTTGTATCAGAAGTCGCAGCTCAACAGAGTTCAACAGCACAATCTAATCAAGGATCTCGCCTAGTTTCACCGTGAACAGGTTTCAAAGTTAGTACTGGTCCATCATCTAAGGTGAATTCCGGTGGTATGGAAAAAATACAGTGCGTACTTACTGAACCATTCCACGTACGATGGTTGGTTCTGATATTCAGTAGAATAGCACCATTCACCAGTATATTGACCCATTCCCGATTTTTCATTACACTTCGCTCACAGGAGGGAACATACCATTCGCTGATCCTCTTCCGGCTCACGCCTGAACATGGGGTATCCACACTCTATCCCAGTGACTCTGAGACCTCGGAGGTCACGGAGCATTCTGAACAACAGCCAGAGCAAAACCCCATGTACAACCAGATCTATGTTATGGAATCCAGCTGTCCGCATCTTGGAGCCGATCTTTCCCATGCAGATATCGAAGAGTATGAAACGGGAGTTGTGGCTGTCTGCCCATGGCACAGGCGAGCCCACATTCGATGCAGGATGTCGTCAACTCAATAACGCAATAGCCATTTCCTCCTTTCCGTTGACTCAGATATGACTTTGATCTTCGAACAGGAAAGAGTGACATGGGCCTTCAAGCGTGCACGTACACTGTTGAGGTGAAACTAGATCCCGCTGATGGCGTGGATAAAGTATACATGGAACCACCCTCCGATGGGCGTGGGTGGCGGCTTGTCGAGCTTCGCCCCGTTTCTGAAGGTATGACGATTCGCGAAATCTACCAGTGACTCACCATGAACCAACGTCAATGTCTCGCAGAATTTGCCGACCCACCACCACCTCCGACGGCACCAATGTTGCCTGTGACCGCCCCCTCATCAGCACCTGCTTCTGCCATAGATGAACCTGTTGTTCCACTTGAAAATCCCCCCAAAACACTGATGCAGTGGGCAGTTCTGATCCTAAATACGCCGAATCCTACTTTGAAGGTGGGGTTATCTAGTGGAATAGTATAAAAATCCAAGCCTAACACGACAATCCAAAGGTTCAGCGCACACGAGAAGCTGTAAACCTTTTCCGTACTGGAAAGCTCATTTCGATAGGGCATAAATCGCAGAACGCGCCACGCCCGCCAGATATCCCGCCACGAGAGGAATTGTTTGCTAAGAACATGGTGGATCCAGGGAAGGTCAAGAATCGGAAGAACAGGGCTGTTATGCTTCATGCTCTTGCTAATATCGAACAATGGGCGTGAGTTTAGATACTATATTTATGATGCCACAGAGCTCCTGACCTCTTTCTCTCTTCTGCTTTTCAGCATAGATCTTGCGTCAGTGTTTTACTTCTCTTATCCGAACCACAAAACCTGAAAAAATCTTGCAACATAGCTGGGACATCATCGCCCGTTTCGGACCATCTCATCCTGACATACCCCCTGCCTTCTTCTCCGACTTCACCAAGATGGCTCTTGACGAGTCTAAGCACTTGTACATGATGAGCATTTATCACCCTTCATGACACCTCGCATCTAATCAAACACACCTTTAGCACCCTCCTTACCTCCCGTCTCTCTGCGATCTCTCCTTCCACGCCGTACGGCACCATGCCCGTTCACGCCTCCCTCTGGGAATCAGCAACTGTGACATCAAACTCCCTCCGCTCCAGGCTAGCAATCATTCACCTTGTACACGAAGCGCGCGGGCTCGACGTTAATCCGGGTACCATAGAACGTTTTCGCAAGGCCGGAGACCGCGAGAGTGTCGAGGTGATGGAGGTGATCCATGCGGACGAGGTGACACATGTCACTTCTGGGCATAGGTGGTTTACATGGGTGTGCGAGCACGAGGATAATGTGGACCCGATAATGGCGTTCAGGGAAGAGGTGAAGAGAGGGTGGAGAGGTGACGTGAAGGGCCCGTTCAATGTGGAAGATAGAGAGAAAGCCGGGATGACCAAGGAGTTTTATGAGAATTTAAAGGGGGAAATGGGAATAGAACCCCCACGAAGCAAGAGTTTGGATGCTCTTGACATGCAAGGGGTAAAGGACGCAATTGCCAGTGTCACTGTAGAGTACGAGACGACAGACTGATACCCCGTCACCGTTCAAGTATACTGGAACTTCAACAGTGACGCTCACTATGACAAGCCTGCTCGGCGAAATTAAGATACACAATCTACGCTGTACATATAGTTACGGCTCTTCACCTTCGTTACCCTCTTGTAGTCTCTGCCGCTTCGCCAAAGCAATGCGCTCCCGGTCAGCGTCAACAAACCTCAGAGGTCTCTCAACCTGTATTGCTTCCTTGTTCCTCCAAACAAAAACCATAGACCCATTCTCGTGGTATAACTTGTCTATATCCTCTAGATGTCTATTGGACGTCTCCGGGTATATGAGGTAGATTAGCTGAATGATCATGAGCAAACGTTAGCCATTTCTTGCCTAAAGGAGTAGCGCAACAAAGACTCACGGGTACAAACGCTGCATTGAACACCATCCAAATAAGGTAGAACCGCCAGCCAAGGTTCGCTATGCCGGCGGGCGTTATTTGCACCACAACGTAATTTGATATCCTGGGTTATCGAAATGTTTTATTAAGTGATACGTTTACATTGGCAAAGGAAAGGGGCCCACCAATTCGAGGCGGTGCCCAAAGCGGCACCTTTGGTGCGCATCGATAGGCTGTTGATTTCAGTGGGATATAACCATGGAACTCCCTAAAGAAGCTCCATGAATAAGCTTTCGAAGTCTTTGATATGATATCCTTACCTGCCAGCAAATTCCAAAGAAAACGTAATACAAGAAAAAGAACGCTGTCGCTCCTGCTCCATACTTCGCTCCATTATCACTCCCGTCAGCCTTTGAGAGGAGCCCTGAGATACACGCATAGCACAGAAACTGTCCCGCTGCACCCCACATCATCAGTTTTCTGCGACCGGCCTTTTCAATTAGTAGAAGGCCAAAGAAAGAGAAGACGAGGTAGGACACGGAATTGCAGGCAGCGAGGAGGCGGGAGAGGTTGTTTGAGAGGCCAACGGAGTTTTGTAGGACAAGTGGGAGGCTGGGGCGAAGTGGGTAGATGTCAGTAGGATTCATTTGGTGCTATGTAGGAGGTTGAAGAAGGGGCGAAACTGACTAGTAGCTTGTGACATTAATTCCAACGAGCTGCTGCATCCACTGGGTACCTAATATTATTTTTGGCTTTGAGAGACGTGTTCACTCGAAGCACCGGATATTCCAAGACAAACCTGCACCAAGCAGTAGCCTCTGCATCATTCCAGTATTTCCAGTCTTGCCGCGAATGACATCTAACCAGCTTGGGGAAGTTTCCCTTTCAATCCTAACAGCCTCAAGAATCTCTTCCCTTTGATCAACAATCAAATCGTCCTTTGAAGTGATCCCGTTGCCTTCTAAGGCTACAAGAACACGCACACCTTCCTCCTCATACCCATGCGCAAGAAGCCACCGAGGGCTCTCAGGTAGCCAAGGAATGGTAGAGAGGAGGATGACTGAAAACACGAGTTGGAAGGCGATAGGGAATCGCCAAGCGATGCTTCCCTTAAGAAAGCTGAAGCCGTAGGTCATCCAATTGCTCAACGAGAAGCCAGCGATATTCATGCTTTATTCACATTTAAATGTTTGAGTGGATGCGTGATGTAATATTCTGACGTACATCATCTCGAATACAACAAGTTTCCCTCGCCAAGTGGGCTTCGAGGTCTCACTTTGCCAGACTGGTGCAGTTGCCGTGTTCATCCTGCCAATATCAAGCTTTAGAACGCTGTCACCGCCGGGTGGACTTAGCGACAAAAAGCTCACCCATTTCCAAGGCCTATGCGAAGATCCTTGTCAGTGCAGTACAAAGAGGGTCGATTATATAGTGTAGTTACGTACCGGTGACTAGACGAGCTACAATCATTTGTGTAACCGAGTACGCACAGGTCTGGAGGATTGCTCCAATCGACATGACGATAACGCCAATCATGAAAGTTTTCTTTCTGCCCATGCTTTCCCCTACACATAGAGGCCATCTTGAATCGATAGAAAATATGCAAAAGCCTTTATAAGAACATACCGAATACGAACGCTGCCATGGCGCCAAAGAAACTAGGATCACTTGAATGACAACCGAAGTTGTGGAAGTCAAACCTTTGCTCACCACCCAATATCATACAGTGAGACAATTGTTCCCTGAAGATTAGGGTTTGGATTGCCCATAGTTTCAAGAAAATCTGGCGTAACAATAATTCCACCGAACACACCCTGGTCGTAACCTTGTGTTATGCGTTCAATCAGAACCAGTTTGCCTATTACAGCCTAGATTTTACCAAGGACTTACCAAAAAGAGTCATGGCAGTCGTACAAGCTACCGTTACCCAGATATTCAGCTGAGTCCCTGTCATGCCAAGGTATGGTTTTGGGTGCTTCCCATTGCCAGGATGGTCGTCAGCGACGATAGTGTTGAGTTCACTGCCCATTGGGAAAATGCGCGTAACGAGTTAGCCAGTTTATCTGAGGAATCTCAGGGAGTGGCCGGCAAGAAGGCTCTGATGGGGTGAAGTATATATACCTTGATTCTTCCCAGTCACTATCCAGGAGCCTCACGTAGGAGTGAGAAGTATTCGAAGATGCCATGGTGGCTTCGTGGAAGATGGAGCACACGTAGAACCACTACTCTCCGTCACGAGGCTAAGCCTACTGCTCGTTCCGAATTGTTGGCCTAACGCTAGTCGGACCAAGGCCCAAATAAAGTAATTCAGCGATTACATAGCCACGATCAGGTGAGTAAACGCGAACACTGATACTATTACTATGTAAGATACATCATTGAATGACTCTATTGTGAGCATCGAGCTCGTGCACACATTTAGGGCTTCTTCCGCATACTAGATATCTATTTAATTTGGGATTTTAGGGCAACAAACTTGGTGGGCAGGTGGACATAAAAAAGCCTTCCCCTTGAAGCTACGAACACTTGTAAGGTAGTGTTGCGCGACCTCACACATCAACCCGTACTCATCATTTGTCGGTGGGCAGCAATGGTGTCATCCCTGTAGTGCTTGTGATAGGTACTTCAGGTTGGTCCGCGATCCAAGAACCACTTACGACAGACACAGGTATATGGCAGTGTCTGTCAGTCCTGCACATATGCGTCTTGTTCGACATGTTTTGGGCACGTCTCGTCTGTTGAAGGTTGATCAAGGATGAGGAAAGTGATGTATCGGCATGAAAGAGGTAGCTGGTGCTGGTGAACACTGGGTGATGTGATGAGATAGATCGAATGGAGGTTATAGGCTGGTACAGACGAGCTTTCTCGGTGCTCTACGTAAGTAATTTTTAGAATTGTGCGATATATGGTCGGGAACATGACAAGGAAAATTGTAACAAAATTCAATGGGAGGAGCACTATATCGGCTCCCTGCTGGGCGGAGTTGACTTTCCGCACCAAACTTGACATAGGGGGACTGGCTGGGGTGGTCCTAAGTAAGATATAGTGCGACCGCGAGCACCTGGCCGTCTTGTCATCAAGTACGAGACTGGTTCTATGGTAAATTGGCCAAGCGAAACGTACTCGAGAGAGACTGGGAAGGACTCACTTAATCCCAGTGAGACTTGATACGTTCGCGTCCTCTGAAGGTACGAACACCTGGAAGAATGGAGCTTGCTAGTCGCTGCATCAGTCTATACTCCCAATTAATAACATTCGGAGCGTTTCCATCATCTCTGTAGTACTTGTGGTAGATGGATAGGTCATACACCTTCCAATTTACCATACATTGCCATATGGGTGGTTTAAAATTAAAATCCAGCCCCAAATATACCACCTAAACACGGTAGGGATGAAAAATGTCAGGGAGATACGAGACTTGAAACTGATGCAGAGACTGACAGGATCTTCTTCAAGGATGAGGGTTAAAGAATGAAGATTCAGTAAAGTATTCCCCAACGAACGGAAGAGCTCGGGCGTTAGGCATTTTATATCTAGTGATATGCTCTTGAGACTCGCATGAGATCTAAGAACGTTGGTAATTTGTGTAACCTCGTCGCTTTCGAGATATCGACCGTATAGGCAGAGGTGAATTAGATGAGTTGATGTACAGCGAACCATGTCTATTGTCGTAGCGATTTCGAGTGCTAGGAAGGTTAACGAGTCAAGGTTTCCAACCCAACCAGTAGTAGCCATGCATGAACTATTGACGGTGGGCCAAATATCCGCGATACTGCCTTGCTGGGAACCGTTACCGTCTCCGCGGTTTGGGCGAAATTCAACGTGGGTGAGGAAGTTTTGATGTGTTTGCAGGAAATGGGCAAGTGCAGGTGGGTCAGAGAGAGATTCAGGGTTGATAGATAAGAAGAGTCTGAGGTGTCGTAATGATGGAAGTGGCCCGAGTGAACGGAGGAGTGGCGAGTGGTCGCCTTTGGCATCTGAGCGTAGCGTCAGAGAATGAATAGAGGAACTTAGGTTATTAATGAAGGGTGCGATAGTGTCTGCGAAGCTAGCTGCGTTCTCCAATCCAGAATTGGGATAAGTAGATGGATCGTAATCGAATTGAAAGTTCACTTCGGATAACCCAGGAAAGTTGGTCACGGATAGAATATCCTTGAAGCTCGACACACGAGCACGTAGAACTAGTTTGGACAGATCAACTCGGGGGGTAACCCTGGTTGAGGATAGGAATGTACGAGTCTCTGTGGTGAGAGGTAGGTCTCTCCAGTGCAGATTGTATTCTGTGACGTTCACCATGTTCCTGGCAGCGCTTATCATGGAGCCCATGATCTCTTGAGGAGACGCAACGTAGCCCTTGGCATTCTCGAAGATTGGCACACCTGTGGGAGACCGATATTTTGGAGAAGTGATACCATTTACTGTTTTCCAAATGTGCACCATTAAAGATACCCTTTCCCCTCCATATTGGGTGATTTCGCGTGTAGGCCGCAGTAAAGTGGGTTTTCGCTCCACAAGGAACTGGATGAACCACGTTCTGATGCATAGACAGCGGACCCGGCTCGCAATAGAGGGGTACCTGATATATCTTCCATGAGAAGCCTTTTCTGGTGGAAATTAAATCATACTGAAGCCGTTCCAGATATCGAATTAGCCTCTTGTTAATTATATCCCATTCAATGACTTTGTACCGCTCATCCAGGACGATATTGAACATGACACGGTTTACAGACACGAGCTGTGAAAACTGCGACTTGGGGACGTATTCCACAATCCATTTCCATATGTCCGGTGGCAGGTCAGGCATGTTGGATAGGCATGGACTAAGGGTAGGTATGAGCCTAGCAGGAGCAAAGGAGAAGGCAAAGAGAGAGATGCGTGAGAGCGTTGTATATACGTGTCAAGCCAACCATCAGTCTATGAGTCTATGACTGTGGCGTTGTTGGTTAATTACAACATTCTGAGATGGACATCGGCTGAGTATGTTCAATGCTATATGCATATGGCAGAGTCATGGCTGCACTAGCAGAGTGAAGTTGAGACTCGGACTTGGGGTGATCGAAGTGGTCCACATCGGCATCGGCCGGGCTGCAAGCATGAATTTGTGGAATTTGTGTGGAATTGCATTGAATTGTATGACAAATATTCAAGTTTTCAACACCATTTTAAACTTTCAATACGGCCAACACCAAGATATACTGCATGCTGGGAAGCTGATAATAGCAAGATAAACGACGGATGAATGACAGGAGAGAACAAAGTCGCTGTCTCTATTTGGCAAACGCCTCATAAAATAACATCTTCCTCAACATGAAGCGATACCAAGTTTCCGAGTCAATGTTTCGGTCATTGTCTCCCATATCTCCACGTCTACGCCTCACACTCTCTAGGCGCTACACAACACCTTCACCTGTCCCTCAAAACCTGTACGATGGTGCGCTCAATTTTTATTTTGGCCCAAACTATCCATCTAACCAAAATTTCTTTGCCAAAGTGTGCGTCATCGGAGGCGGTCACGCTGGTTGCGAAGCTGCTACGGGGTCTGCGCGGACTGGCGCTAGAACGGTCCTACTGACCCAGAAGCTGGAAACTATAGGAGAGTTGTCCTGCAATCCGTCTATTGGAGGTGTGGGCAAAGGAACGTTGGTCCGTGAGGTGGACGCGCTCGACGGGGTCATGGGACGCGTTGCAGGTATCTATCACCCTTTTACTCATAGTATACTTTCTGAGGAACTGTATAATCTAGACAAAGCTGGGATACAGTTTCATATACTCAACCGGTCGAAGGGTGCCGCTGTCTGGGTGTGTTTTCACAGCCAAATTTTCTCTGAAGTTAAGAGAGATAATAATACTGTGGGTGTGGTAGGGGCCCCGCGCACAAATTGATCGAAAACTGTACAAGAGAAATATGCAGGATATACTACACAACTACCCGAACCTCAACATCCGAGCAGGGAGCGTATTCGACCTCGTTTTTGACCACTCTGACCCGTCAACGTCAGAACAAGGCAGGTGGGGGAAGGTAATTGGAGTGAAGCTCGGTACGTCCATTCAATTCCAACTTTTTCTATCCCTAAGACATTGCAAAAAGATTCTGGTGAAATCATACACTGTTCCCAAGTCGTCATTTGTACCGGCACCTTCCTCTCTGGCGAAATCCATATAGGTAGGCCTCATGAATTTATCCTTCCCCCGGTTTCCACTTACCGTAATTACAGGCCTCAAGAGATTCCCCGCTGGCCGCATAGGTGACGCCCCCTCCCTCGGCCTCTCAGCCTCCCTCAATGCTGCTGGCTTCAAACTTGGACGCCTACAAACTGGTACTCCAGCTCGTTTAGACGGAAACACAATTAACTTCGATGGAATGGAGAAGCAAGTCGGAGATACTGTGCCATCGCCATTTAGTTTTATGCATCAGGGGGTACCTAATGCTGTGCGTATCACTTAGCTTTCCTTTTCCCTTGAAGATCAACATTATCTTCATCCAAATACAGGAAAATCAAGTAACCTGTTTCCGCACAGCTACTACGCAAGACACACATAGAATCGTAAGAGATAACTTACACCTCAGTGTGCATATCGCGGAAACGAGGAAGGGTCCAAGATATTGTCCGTCACTCGAATCCAAAATTCTGCGCTTTCCGCAAAAGGAGAGCCATACGGTATGGCTTGAGCCGGAGGGGTATGATTCCGGTATATCCTATTCATCCACACGCGTAATCACGTTATATTTACTGTTATTCGTAACCTGCAGACGTGATATACCCAAATGGAATCTCATGCAGCATGCCAGAGGAGCTTCAGGAGCCGATGATGCGCACAATACCGGGCCTGGAGAATGTGAAGATGGTGAGACCAGCCTATGGAGTCGAATACGACCACATTGATGCCAGGGAGTTGGGACGTAAGTTGAATTTCTGTTTTACTTACTTATTTTCATAATCGTTCTATCAAAGCGACGCTGGAGACCAAACGAATCAAGGTGCTTACCTCTGCTTCGTGCTAGGCTCTCCGGCGATACTGATGGAGGATACGATGTTTTAGGGCCTCTTCCTGGCAGGTCAAATAAACGGCACCACCGGTTATGAGGAAGCTGCGGCACAAGGGGTAGTGGCCGGCATCAACGCTGGATTAGCGGCCTTACATCGTCCACCCATGGTGCTCACCAGGGCGGATGGGTTCGTAGGGGTGATGGTGGATGATTTGATTGTCAAAGGCGCTGAGGAACCTTGTGAGCATACTCAACTTATGAAACATATTTTAGAGCTAGGTTTGAGATCAGGTTTCTTTCACTCGCTACATTCTTGAGACCTCACATTATCCTCATATCTATATGGCTCACAATGAAAGCCTCATCACTGATACATATATTCAGACCGGATGTTCACCTCCCGCTCGGAGTATCGTATGACTATCAGGAGTGATAACGCAGATCTGCGGCTTACTGATATAGGTAGGCATGTTTTTACTTCCTTCTCATCACCGCCCACTCCCTCTACACGATGCTAACTCTATTTCAATCCACTAGGACGTACGGCAGGTGTCATTTCCGACGCCCGCTGGACCCACTTCGAACGCGTGAAGAGCGATCTGGATGGAACAATCGAGGTGCTGAAGAGCGTAAAACTCAGTCCTCAGGTTTGCATTCGATTCCCAGCACTATTTACCCAGTAACAGGCGCTCATTAACCGTTACTTATGTAGGGCTGGCGTGGACATGGCTTTATAGTGCCGGGTGATGGTGTTCTGAGGAGGCACGTACTCTCTCCTTCCCTTCCCCCCTCCCCTTCATTTCTTGGACCGGGTGTTCTACACTCCCGCGACTGCCGACTCACGGTGGCTAACAAACATGGTTTGTAGTGGCTTTGAGATGCTCCGCTATCCTGGTGTCACCACCGCGACCCTCCGTAACGCCATCCCCCAGCTCAAGGATGTGGAAGATTATGTGCTTGCTAGGGTGGATGTTGACGGTACGTTCTTCGTTGCGTCTATCTCCTTCAATACATCTTTCCGTGCAATTTGGAAGAAGTCAATCGGGATATTAACATGACAACCCCACAGGAACTTACTTTGCCCATCTCGCAAGGCAAGAGGCGGACCTCCGCATGTTTAGGGAAGATGAGACGCTCGTGCTTGATCCCAATATGGACTATGCCTTAGTGGAAGGTTTGAGTTCAGAGGTGAGAGAAAGGCTAGGGAAGGTGCGGCCAGGGAGCATCGTGAGTTGTTTTTTCCTTTCTTTATGTCATTATTGGACTGAACTGAGGTTGACTTCGGTTGACTTCGATTCGTCGTTATCATGGTATCTACCAACCTCGAAGAGACATCATGCTAACTATCTCTCCCCACTACACAACACAGGGTGCTGCAAAACGCATGGAGGGCATGACCCCCACGTCCGTTGTTGCTCTTCTCCGACATGCGAAGAGGACTTTTCGGCGCTCGTCTAAGTCTGCTATACCCACCAGTGAGCCACAATGTGTCGAGGCTACGGTGTGACATGTATTTGATACGTGACCGTGGCTTGGGATTCGGGGGGGACATCTCAAGCTTAAGGATAGGATTCTGACTCAGCATCTGTCGCAACAAAGTATCGATAATTCCCTATGTCCCAACTTGAAAGTTACCCATCGATGTAAGTCTTCAGGTTGAACTACAGCCAGGACAGCGGTTTGAAAGTTGGGAGGAATCAATTGCAAAACCACTGCAAATATGCTACCCGTAGTTCGCATTCAGCCTTCTATGCCTTCCTTTGCATAGCAGTCGATATCACCAGGACACTGTAATGTGACTTGTACCTCCCACCAACGCGTCGCGTGGTGACGCGAAATTGGGCTTTGCCACCTTGAATCTGAGACTGCAAGAAAGTATATTACAGTGGTAGCGCAATGTGCAGATTGCAAACTATCACGATCGTCCTTTCCACCATTTGTGTGAAAATGATGAGCCACCGAGGCACTCCATCGAATCATAATAACACGTATAATAACCCGTATTGCCATGCTCCAGTCTCAAGAACTGGCAACTTGTCTTGTTAAATTGCCTCCTTGTGACATGGACGATCGACCTTTTTCCGCTTCTCTGGGGTGACTATGCA
>JABCKU010008119.1:0-127544 GCA_018221655.1 Myochromella boudieri | reverse complement strand
TTGTCACATATGGCTTATTATGGAAAGGAATTTGACATCCAATGTGGAGCCAAAAGCACCACCCACAAGAACCTAAGCGAGTTCCACTCACGAGAATTTAGGATTAATCCTATTGCCAAAATGCTCTATTGTAGTTTTTACAGCGCTGGCCATCGCCGGGCCATTGCCGAACCATGTCGTCATCCCTTTAATAAGCTTGATCGATCGATCGATCATGTTCTGCGACGTCTGCAGATCTCCTCCAAACTCGTCGAACACAGAAATGGCCGCAAAGACCGCTATAGTTACTGGCGCATCCTCAGGTCATTCTGAATGCATACCACATACTTCACTACACTGAAATTTGCTATTCAGGCATCGGACGGTCCACTGCGATTACGTTATTGGACGCTGGCTGGAATGTCATCTTAACTGGCCGGCGCTACGATGCTCTGAAGGAGACTGCAAGCTTGACAAATAGCTCTGAAAAATCCTTGGTCCTCGCAGGGGATATTTCGGATGAAGAGTTTGTTAGAGATCTATTTGCTAAATCAGTTGCACACTTTGGTATGTAAGGTTACGAACAAAAAGCCAGTCTTCTCACCAATCTGATCAGGTCGGTTGGATCTCCTGTTTAACGTGTGTACGATTATTCAATTTCTTAGCCGGATGCACCACGGCTTTTTAGAATGCAGGAATTGGAGCCCCGCAAGTTCCGATAGAAAATCTTCCTCTTGAGACTTTCCAAAATGTTCTAGCCACCAACGTCATTGGGCCGTTCCTCTGCACGCGCGAGGCGGTCAAGATTTTCAAGTCCCAATCGCCGCCGGGAGGTCAGCTCCGGTTGTCAGAACTTGCAGCAACGATCCTGACTTAATTCTCTCGAAAGGTCGGATAATCAACAATGGATCTCTTTCCGCACATGTGCCTCGGCCTCACACGTCACCGTACACGGTTTCCAAGCATGCTTTAACAGGGCTAACGAAATCTACGGCACTGGATGGGCGTGCATTCAACATAACGGCAACCCAGATCGACATAGGTAAGGTCATATCACTCTTCCCCGTCATGGATAATAATCATCCATCCCGATTCAGGGAACGCACATACGGATCTGGCAGCAAGCCATACGACTGGGGCCCTACAGCCCGACGGCCGCATCGTTCCGGAACCAACTTTCGACGTCCAGCATGTCGCCAATTCTATCATTCATATTGCAAATTTACCGAATAGTGTGACCGTCCTAGAATACAACATTATGTGAGTGAACTATGACTTTAATCCACAAACGATGTAGCCAAGACTATGATTTTGACTTAGGGCCACTGGCGTCCCATATGTTGGAAGAGGATAGATTATCGCGTCGTGTGATGGATTCTATACCCATCATACTACCTCATGACTTACTGGAAGTGCAATTCAAGTGGGTGATGCCGTTACGAGGTAGGGCAAAACAATATACATCTGAAAGCAATGAGAATACAAATAGTAAAAAATATACAATAAGAAAACCTGACCCTACAACCTCCTATCGGGGTGTAGAACCTGACGATTGGCCAGCCGCCTTGGCATTTGGCATCTTCTTATCACCGGTTGCAAGCTGTTCAAGATCAGCCGGCTTGAAGTAATGAGGGGCCACTAACACGAAGAAGTGAAGAGCACATATCAGCATACATGAAGTCAAATATAATGAGGTAGAAATACATACCTTCCAAGAGCCACGATGGTTTGATCTCCATGACCTGTCTGAAAAGCAGAAGCAAAATTGAGTAAATAAGATTCGTTAGGAAGATCAGTAGAACGTACCGCATGTAAGACTTGGATGTCATAACGAGCTCATAGTACAGCATAGTCTTGACAGGAGGTTGGTGTTGGAATAAGCTCGATGACGGATGAATGTACACCGTGTGGTTGGTCTTCAGCGTTCGATACGAGTCTCCGCTCTTCTGCAGTTGTGCCTAAACAGCGACGCCACACTTAATATGCCATACTCGTCTCTAGCGAAACGAAAACACTTACAGTATTATAGAAGTACCCCGAAGTGATCGCCTTTTGTACCGGTGTGATATCATTCGAATTCGGGTTTCCCTGGATAATTACTTCCACACGTTCGCATAAGCCCGCTAGTTGATCTCGGATGTCTCGAGCTCTGCTCAAACTCTTGAATTGCAGGAATTGCTCGTAGCAGAACTGTTGCGAATAATTTGTGTCTGCCCACTGCTCCCAGACATTCAAGAGAGTGAAGTGATCGCCACCCTGTCGCACGAAGTTTTGCCGTGCTTGGTCAGCATGCAATTTTTTGTCCTTTGGTCGGTAGAAAAGGGAGCCGGACTCCTGGAGCATAGATATTACTGTCAAAACCTGAAACCAACTATTAGATTAAAATAAGAACTACGACAAACAGAACAACATACCTCGTCAGTGCAAGAATATTTTTCACTCGATATAATAGCCTTAGAGAGCATAGGATCCACAGGGAACTCGGCCATCTTCCGGCCAAGTTTAGTCAGCTCGCCCCTATCGTTGAGCGCTCCTAGAGCGTACAGCAGTTCCAGTGCTCGCATGAGCGTCTCACCCGGTGGGGGTGAAATGAACTCGAAACCGATGAGATCGTTGATACCCAGCGACTTCAGTAGCAACACCACCATGCCTAGATTCGTGCGCTGGATTTCTGGGACAGTGTTGGCCTCGAGTTCATTCGCGAAAGCCCACTTAGTGTAGAGACGGAAGGCTTTGCCAGGTCCAACTCGTCCTGCACGACCTGCGCGTTGGTTGGCTGAGGCTCGAGAACACTAGAGTATTTGTCGTCAGATTTATCCATAAATTATACAGTCCACGAAATGACCTACGGGGACAACAACGAGGGAGGACATTCCAGTTCTAGGATTGTAGGAGTTTTGTTTAACGAATCCAGGATCGATGACAAATACCACACCATCAATGGTGATAGATGTTTCAGCGATGTTGGTTGCCAGTACCACCTTGCGTGCGCCCTCTGGCGTTGGCTCGAAAATTTTCGCCTGCATATCACTCGGAAGATTTGCATAAATGGGACATATCACAAGCTCTGCAATCTTATTTCCAAGGGCACGAGCAGTTTCCTGTAAGTTCTCATGACAGGCTTCGATTTCTTCTTGGCCCTAATACATATTCAGCCAGTCATGTTCTGCATTGAAGTGGAAAAAGTGTAGCACTTACAGTGAGAAATACCAGTATATCTCCCTTGGGCTGCGTGGTATGTATCTGAAACACTGTCGTAATGGCTGCGTGAAGGTAGTTGGCTTCTGGCTGTGGAGTGTAGTGGATGTCGACGGGGAACTGACGACCAGGAACTAGAAAAGTACACATCATTTAGCTATATAAGTGTTAACCTTGGTGAAGGAACGCACCGTAAAACGCAGGTGCCCCGTCAAAATAAGTGCTAAACTCGTCGGCATTGAGTGTAGCACTTGAAATCAAAATCCTCAGTTCAGGTCGAAAACGTGCAATGTCCTAAAGCAACTAACATTAACACCTGGGAAAAACATCAGAGATATCACAACGAACCTTGATAAGGGCAAAAAGAATGTCCGTACTGAGCGTCCTTTCATGCGCTTCATCAATGATCAAGGCCGAGTAACCAGCCAGATCAGGTTCCGTCAAGAACTCTCGCAAAAGCATGCCGTCTGTCATGTATTTTACGACCGTCTTATCGCTTGTACAGTCCTCGAAACGAATTGAATAGCCCACTTCGTAGCCCACTTTCGTCCCCATCTCCTCCGCGACGCGAGCCGCTACAGACATAGCGGCAACACGGCGCGGCTGGGTACACCCGACTTTCATACCGTTCCCAGTATATCCAGCTTCGTGTAGATACTGTGGAAGTTGAGTGGTTTTGCCTGAACCAGTCTCGGCCACGACAATGAGAACTTGATGGTCCTTGATAGCCTCAATCAGCCCTTCCTTGAACGCATAAATAGGAAGGTTCTTTCGGGTTTCCTCGATCGACAGAGCTAGTGCCGCACCATGAGCAGATAAATAGCAAACAAGAAAATATTAATTACCTCGCTTCTCAGCAGCTTCAATTTGAGATTGTAGGAGTTTCTCTGCAGCACTCATGGGAGTAACATCAGACGGCCGAGCGTCCATAACGAACTGGATGGTCTGGCTCTCATCAAAGACGTAGTCATAGTCGTCATGGATGTCCTCTTTATCCATCGCACCAGTCCGGAAGGTACTATGCTGTGTTTGGCTGGCTTCCCATTGGTCTATGTCTGTCACAAATTGGTCGTCTTTGGGTTTAGCCTCTTCATAACGCTGATACAACGCATTCTCTTTCTTCTTTCGGTCAATTTTTCCCTGCTCCGTAACATAGTCTTCCGGCATCATATATCCCTCCCACTTCTCATTGATCCTCATACGTTCCTCGACAATTCTGAGAAGCTCTTTCTTGCGATCCAGATCCCGCTGTTCTCGTTTTGAAATCTTCATCCCGCTGAACAAAATTTGATCGTCCGCAATCTCTTTGCGTAGTAATTCTATTTGTTGTATTTCGCGTTTTGTTAGGTATTCTTGTCGCGAATGCTGTCGCAGAGATGGAAGTGCAACACCGCGAGCTTCAGCATCGTCTGCTAGTTTCCGTCTCTGCGCTGCCTCAGCTGCTGCACCTGTTGTCTTCGATGATCTGTCCTCCACGATTTTTTTGCTTTTTTCCAGGTCGCGAGTTCTCACGCGTTCAGCGAAGGCATCTCGATCCTTGAGGTCCTCTAGTCTTTCGCGCTCGCGACGAGTCTCCTCGCTTTCAAAATTTTCCAACTCAGGCTCTAAATCCCCCCCGTCTTGCCGCATCTCTTCAACGTGTCGGTCATCGCCCCTGCGCCGTTTCCGAGCCTGTTCTTCTTCGTCACTCTCCCATTCTTTTCCGTCATATTCCCTCTTCCGTGTGTGTCTGTCCCTGTCCTTCCCCTTCCCCTTCCCCTTGTCCTCCTCCTTCCTCTTCTCCTTTTTCAGAGGCACTATGTCATCCTTGGCATCGTCATCCAGTAGGAAACCAAACTTCTGAGTACGTAAGGCTTTTGAATCCTTCTCTGCTTGCTTTCGAGAACTCCCGGATGGTGAGTGTTTGCGTTTTCGTGGAACTTTCTGGAAGAGCTCAGAAATGAATTGGTGTGCGTCAGCAGTGTCTGGTAAGCCGAAATTATGCAGCGAAGTAAACAGGGTATCGGGAGTTTTGGATGAGGTTGCTGGAAAATATTCGATCAGATGGGATTTTCACTGGGGAATCAAGCCAAGACAGACCAGATGCTAGAACATATTCAACCATCGTTTTATTTGCATTTCCAAAGAACTACAAAAAGTGCTTAGTACTTTTTCATCCACCATGTATTATGGCGTAACCACAGTAGACTCACTTGAAGGACATTGTCGCTAATGTATCTGTTTAGTTCAGAAGACATGAGGATGAGGACATAAGGTTTAAACAGATTTCTGAGGGTCCAAGATCAACGAGTCGTATAGTGTGGTTGTGTTGCTTTGAAAAGAATATGGTAAATACCAATCAGACAACGTCACCTTCGATCATAAGATAGCTCTAACACTTGTCTAACACAATATATGGTACACCACAAAATTTATTTTTATATGATTCGCCAGTGGTATATCCTATCCTACCCTGTTATTTATGTTAGTGAATGATCTAGGTTGCAAACCGAGTTACACCCCAAACATACAAATAAGTAGTAGGAATATACCATTCAACATTTGTGAGTTATGGAATTCTCTCACAGTCAAGATGTGATTAAAGGTATTTCCAGGCCAGCAGCTTTTGCGATTTGTATCGTGTTCTCTGCCTGCAAAAGAGGGTTGACATCGACAATCATGCACTTCTATGCATAGCTAATAATGAAATGATACCTGTTTCAACATTGGTGCATCTATCATCTCTCCTTCAACACCAACTGCGCCCTTCGAAGCTGCATGAGCCACCTGCATACTGTTCAGTATTTTAGCCGCACGCAATATTTCTATGTAGAGTCAGACGAGAAGGGTTATCAAAAATGTCCAGAGGTGAAAGCTTGCCTTGTGAGGTTGGGACAAAAGTGGATTGTATAGTTTCGACTTGAATCGGATGGATAGCTTGCTATGACAGAACAAGATTCACATGGAATCGCCACAAACTAGGTTGGTCAGCCCACCTTTCCTGTAAACCCAAGTTGCCGTCCATCGGTACATTCGTCCCTCAAATAATTGAGGTCCTTGTAATTCACACAGACCTGTGAAAGTTAGTGTTAAATGTATGATTGGGTAAAGATGTCAAATTTCGCTAACCATGTCTATTGCTTCTAGGCCAAACGCTTTAGCAGCAATAACAATCTGTGAACGCGTATAGAGGAGTTCTTGCCGAGATGAAGTGCGGATGATAGAGGTATCAGCGCAGTCTTCCGAAAACATGTGTCATGGGGGATATTAAGAATGGAAAGGAATGACTGTACAGTCCTCGGCGGCGAACTGGATTTTATTAACCAAGACTTTTGGAAGGTGACTTTGTATAGACAAACCAGAAGTGCAGTTAAACGGCCCCCCGACGCGGAGCCATGTTCTGACTTCCACCCTGCAATTTCCCCGAGGTTCCACGAAGCCCGTGCACTTTCGATACTTGGAATAATATTCACAGGAGAATGACGTGATGAACTTTCAACTGCATTGAGAATTGAACACGAAACATAATTTAGATCCTTTGCTGAATGGATCTTGGGCAGTACAATAGTCCCCACAGACGATAGGCTGACCTACAAACATGAGGTGTAACATCCATCCTTGTGCGGATACAATGAATCACTGACAAATTGTGCAATATCTTCGTGAAAGTAGGGGGTAGTAATATCATTTACGCGGACCGAGATGCGTCGTGAAGCATGAAGGTCGTTATGCTGTGGAATCATGAGGTCAAACGAAGAGGGTTATATCCACTCACTTACTCTACTGAGGAAATTTATCAGATTATTCCTGGCATTCATCTTATCAAGAGCTGAAGGAGAAATGCTATCTTCCAAGTCGTATATAATCATGTCAGAGGTGGAAGACAATGATTTTTCAAGCATGCGTTCAGAAGAGGAGGGAACGTAGAGGTATGACCGCCTGAGTGCTGGGCCCGATGTAGCCGTACTCAGCTTTCTGCGAGCGCATGATATGGATACAAATTTCCTCCTTAGATGGGGATGATAAAACATAGTTGGGCTTTGGTCGGGCCAGTACGTGGCCTTGGAAGCTTGAACCCATGAGCCGCAATGCGCATCAACAGCTTGCAACAGAAGACGGCATTTGCCGAAAATACCAATCATCCAGATTCCATACTGACTCCAGTGAAACACATTTGGACCGACCAGTGGGACTATACAGTATAGTACTTATAGCAAGGCCGAGGCAGTGCAGGTATGCGTTATTGCGTTGGCCCCTAGTTTGTTGCGTTTGTGTAAAAGTCTACGGAATGGAGGAACGACTGATGTCTGTCTCAGTCTGGACTCTGGAGGCTAATAAAAGTCGGACTTTGATCTTTGGCAGTTTCATAATTCATTTGTGTATATTTTGTTTCAATAGGGGAAGTCAGAGTAGCCGGTTCTGGGCCGGTTTTGATGTTGGTTCTCGTTTTTCATTTTCCGTTGGTTTTGGGCGTTCAATGAGAACCAACGAGCAAGAACCGTCGGTTCTGAGTGTAAAACCAGCTCCCGAGTTGGTTCTGTGATTTTGGCTGGTTCTGGTTCTCCCCACCATTCTCTAGCTGAAGTTTTTGGTCAGAACCGGGGCCAAAACCAACATCAAAACCATTTCCAGAACCGGCCCAGAACCGACTACTCTGACTTCCCCTAATGTCTTACGGAAAGTCACCTCCGGGCCATTCATACATGCATACAACTTGGCACTATTTCAAGTATTTTCCCTTACACCACGTAGATTGGATGATATTCAAGTGAGTCATCGAGAGGATGGTCATAAAGTCATGTGACCCAGATACCTTTTTAGACCGTTTCTGAATTGAATGATCCTCAATTCTGACAACTGTGGGGGCGTCCTGTTACTTTGCAAATTCTTGAGGTCGCTTCGCAGCTAGCGACTAGATGTTCACATTTAGCATTCCCGTCGATGTGGCTTTGGTAACCAGTTATTTTACGGCCTTAATCATTGTCTTCATTATTGTGAAGACGAAATTCTCGAGAAAGCATTTATCCCTACCGCCTGGCCCGCCCCCGGACCCCATTATTGGTCATCTACGACTGATTCCTCCGACTGGTCAAGACATCTATTTTGCTAGTCTTAGGAAGAAATTTGGTGGGTTTAAACTATCTCTAGATTTTACAAGACTTCCTCATTTAGAAGTAGGCGATGTTATACACCTTCAAGTACTTGGTCGATCTATTGTCATTCTGAACAGTGTTCAAGCTGCAGTCGAGTTACTGGATAGGCGCAGCGCGAACTATAGCGATCGACCCAATTTTCCTATCTATGAAATGTATCAACTACGTTCACTCAAAATACGGTGGTTTGGCTGAAACTATTTAACCCAGAATGGGCTTGCATGATACCATCATATTTGCTCACTACGGAAATGACTTCCGAATGTACAGGAAAATGTTGCAACAGTCTTTCAGCACGTCTAATAGTCGTGCACACCGCCACATACAAGTCAGAGAAGCTCGCTTGCTCACACAGAATCTTATGTTAAGCCCACGGCGTCGAACCGACCTCTTAATCAGGTGCTTTACCATTTTCTCGTCTTCCAACAGTCATACTGAAGTAGCTTCTAGGTATTCGACCGCTATCATTATAGACATCGTTTACGGCCATCAAATTATCTCAGACGATGATCCATATGTCAAGCTCGCTGAGGATGTTTGCGTTGCAACGGCGAGTTCTGGCCCTCCTGGAGGTACACCTGTGGATGTTCTTCCTTTCCGTAATGCCTCTCACTTCTGTAAATCAGAAGTAATCTCAAACTTTTACAGTTCGTTACTTCCCCTCCTGGTTTCCTGGTGCATACTATGCCGGATATGCCCGTGACACGCGACAGATTGTCAAAAGGCTGTACGACTATCCACTCGGGCGAGTAGTAGAACAGATGGTTCATTATTATAATATGTCTGTGAATTCTAAAAGTCACTAATACCGACACAGGCTAAGGGTGAAGCCAAGTCATCCTTCATGGCAACACAACTTGAGAACATGCAGCGCGATGATCATGAGGGTCGTCTCACCACTGAAAAACTTCAAGCCACATGTGCTACATTATATATTGCTGGTGCAGAGACGGTGGGCCTTTTTCCTTGAAATGTCGGCATCAAAACTCACATATATCAGACATCATCGACACTCTCTTTCTTCTTCTTGGCAATGGTTCTATACCCTGAATGTCAGATCAGGGCGCAGGGGGAGATTGATGCAGTCATTGGCGCCGACAGACTTCCAGAATTTGATGACCGAGAGCATCTTCCGTATGTGGAGTGTCTGTTGCAGGAGACTCTTCGGTGCGTTCGACATGCGGAGTAAATTCATCAGGTGTCCCGCTCCTAACAATTGGCTGTGCAGTTGGAATCAAGCAGCTCCAACAGGCTCGTTGAATTCGGTATTATCAGGGATGTGGACTAACGATATTAGTAGGTGTCCCTCATTGTTCATTGGAAGACGATGTCTATGAAGGTATGTTCATACCAAAAGGTTCCATTATGATTCCAAACACTAGGTATCTCGTATGTTTTCAGTGTGATTTTTGTATAAACTCCTTATTCTTGCGCCAGAGGTATGACTTGGGATGAAAGAATCTACAAAGATGCAAAGACATTCGATCCTGTGCGATATCAACCCAGCCCATTAGGCCAGGGGGAACCATTTCCAATAGGGCCATTCGGCTTTGGGCGGAGGTCCGCGGGTTATTGGACTACTTATCAAGTTGGCCACTGACAAGACAATCATCGTTAGGGCATGCCCCGGCCGTCATCTTGCAAATGATAGCCTCTGGATTGCAATTGTAACGATACTAGCAACCATTGTTATATCAAAGGAAATTGGAGAGGACGGTAAAGAGGTGATCCCAGATGCAACACCCATTGCCTCCGGAATAACAAGGTCTGGTAACCATTGCCACGCTCACACTCCTCCATTAAACTAAATCCTCGTACAAAGTCATCCACGTCCATTCGCTTGTCGCCTTGAAGCACGGACTAACGCGATACGTGTGTTGTTGAAACAGGCCAATTCTGCAGGAACCGAATATTGATCATCTACGTATGAACATACATAGAATTCTGTGAGAACCTTCGAACTGACAATAACCCAAATATATCCACGCGCCCACCTCTATGCCGAATGGTAGATGACAAAAAGTGTCACTGTTTACTCATAACTTTTCAAAAGAATCACTTGAAATGTTGCTGTTCCGCGCCTTTCTCAGCGAAGTTTTGATGATCGCCTTATTCAGCTTCATCGTAAAAGTTCTGACTTGAACAATTACTACTGAAAACTGTTGGACATGGCATGTGGCAGACAGTTTATGCGTCATTGCTGTGTACGGGTTCTAAATTTCTTGATCTCTAGCAATTGCTATAAATTACTTATGGTCATAGTGTCGTAGTCATCATGCTCTACCACGCCGTATCCAGAAATCCACTTTCACCAGGCTCCACGGCTCTCCACGGCGTAATCAAGTCAACACCATAACTGTTCAATGCCAAGCAACTTCTTAACCTTGTACACTGTGTTTAGGCCGTTCTCACCGGGGACTTCTATACGAGGTATGTACAGGCCATCCAATTTAATATATGAACCGCTCATTCACTATTGAAAAAGACCATACAGGGACACGGATAATTCTATTTGTGAACCCCCAGAAAAGTTATGAACCCCATGAACCCTCAACCCAATTGGACTTAGCTAACTCGTGTGACAATATTTTGAGTATTTATTTCGCCCACTCCTGGTCAATCTAGGTCAGTACCCTCGTTATCCGCGAAAAGACATGTAACCGCGGGTCAGATTCCGAGGATTATATGTCTTTCTCGACCTTCTCCGACACGCAGGCAGACCAGAACACAATGTCTGAATCTGTTGCCGCAACATCATGGTGGTGCTGCATGAGGCTGCATTGGGCACAATCCGTACATGGTATACATCGGTTTCTGGCACCAAGTTGGCCCCGGACAATTTTCAATGGCGCGAGGAGACCTGTGCACGTAGCTCGAATAAACTTATGCACAAGTTATCTTCATGAGTAAGACCACCTACTCTGGGGAATGATTTCTCCTAATTTTCCCAAAAGTCAAAAATCAGTTCTTGATTGTAGGTTCCCTCATGACGTGCAGGCTGAGACATCACTGAGTAGCCTTGTAGTTTTAACGAGTTTGGTGTACAGCATTTGATCACCATACTAGCCCCGCGCATGCTTGTGCGCTTTCAAGGTTCTGGCGTTGGCGCGACGCGACTGTGACAGTTAACTTAGGTACGTGACAATTGAAAATAAACCCCAATTATGTCAGCGATTTCGGAGGGGTTCATGGGGGTTCATGACTTTTTGGGGGTTCACATATAGAATTATCCCAGGGACACATCACGTTCAGTAACGTTTACTTGACACAAGATCCTTACCCACCTTTGCATGTATCTCGTAATACCGGAGGACCGTGTTATTCAGCCGAAGCTCTAGTTAACACAACTGTTACTGTTTCTAGTAACTATGCCCTACCCACAAATGTGGAACTCCATTTAGATTTGACTTTCGAAGCTCGAGGATTTAAAGAGCTCGCGATATTGGAATGGCCCCTCAACCAACGAGATGTCTCTGAGTCCTCTAATCCTCGCCGGTCTTGCCTTGATTATTTCCTACCTGCTATGGAATTTTAGCAAGCGTCGCAGGGCGCCTCTCCTTCCTCCGAGCCCCCCCGCAGACCCAATTCTCGGTCACCTTCGGTTGATCCCTCAGTCTGACCAAGAAATGTTCTTTTATAACTTGGGCAAGCAATACGGTCTGTGGAAATTATGTTATCAGAGCAGCGACTTATTTACGAGATTCACACAGGAGATGTCATATATCTACATGTGCTGGGCAAACCTATGATAATCTTGAACAGTGCCAAGGCGGCCGTTGACCTGCTAGAGAAGCGAAGCTCCAACTACAGCGACAGACCTGAGTTCCCAATTTTCGAACTGTACGTATCTATCCACCTCTAGTCACGAAGGGAGACGACTGAACCTATTACTGGACAGTATGGGATGGGATCCATCCGTCACTTTCTTACATTATGGAAAACAATTCATGGCGCAAAGGAAGTTGCTGCAAGGTTATCTGAATAAGAACGAGTGTGTCAAGTACCGTTCCTTCCAGACACGAGAGGCTCGTGTGTTGGTACAAAATCTACTGTCCAATCCTGATGCTCGAGAAGGATTCTTATCGCGGTACGCTTTACCTCGGTCTCGTCTTCCTGATGATCTACATCCAAAAACGATGTTTAGGTTTGCAACTGCCATCGTGATACGTCTAGTGTCTGGACATCAAATCACCTCGGACGACGATCCTTATATCCGAATGGCGGAGGAGGTGAGCGCTACTGGAGAAAACTCTGGTCCTCCAGGCAGTACTGCCGTCGACTTCTTCCCTTTCTGTGAGATTTGATTGTTGCCTGCCGATCCCACTGCTCTTCTGACCAACTTGTTTCAGTAAAGAGTTTTCCATCTTGGTTCCCCGGCACATAGTATGCTCAGTATGCGCGTTCAGTTCGTGGGGTAATACGAAATATGCATGTTTTCCCGTATAGTAAAGTGCAAGAACAACTGGTACGTTCAGAATGCTGAACAACGTTCAGGGTATGCTCAAAATCATGGCCCATGTATAGAGAAAGGGGACCGCAAGGCCGTCATTCCTGACAAGTCATTTGGAAACTCTTAACAGTGATCCAGATGGTAAGGGCGTTAATAAATTAGAAGATATTCTTGGCGCTGCCGGTGCCATGTATATTGGCGGTGCAGATACGGTAAACCTTATAATCTAGTGATATTCTTTATAGTCGGCTAACTATATGGGAAGACTGCTTCTTCTATGTCGATATTCTTCCTAGCCATGGTACTCTACCCAAAGGTCCAGCGCAAAGTACAAGAAGAGCTCGATAAAGTAATTGGTCGCGGGCGCCTTCCGGAACTCGAGGATCGCGGGTCTCTGATGTACTTGGAGTGTGTATGGCAAGAAACCCTCAGGTCTCTTTCCTGTTTCACTTTTCTTCCGACCTTTTGACTTGATATACATCGACAGGTGGAACCACCCTGTACCAGCTGGTAAGTTTGGACTTTTCTTTTTGACGGCTCATTCTAGAATAGCTCAATGACACCAATAATAGGTGTACCCCATCGTTCACTCGAGGATGATGTTTATAACGGCATGTTCATCCCCAAGGGGTCTACCATCATCGCCAACATCAGGTGTGTGTCGATCTAGATAGCCCTGGTTATGGCTAACTTCGCCACAGGGGCATGGCATTGGATGACAGCGTATATAGCGATCCATTCACATTCAATCCTGATCGGTTCCTGCCCAAAGATGAAGGAGGACTTGGAGAACCATTCCCTATTGCAACTTTCGGATTTGGGCGCAGGTGAGTAACCGTATTTTCGTCTAGTCCGTAAATATGACTCAGTCGAACTTTTACTAGAGTGTGTCCGGGAAAGTATCTTGCCGCTGCAAGTTTGTGGATTGCGGTGGCGACACTACTTGCGACGAGCAACATTTCGAAATTTGTTGGAGAGGATGGCAAGGAGATTACTCCAGAAGTCGCATTCGTTTCTGGTATTGCCAGGTGTGTTGTTCGTTGCCGTTCTGGTCATGAACGAAGCCTCACTAACGAATGTAAATAGTCATCCTAAACCTTTCAAATGTAATATCAAGCCAAGGAGCAAGGAAGCCGCGATTCTCATTGCCCAGGTCGATACTTCAGACACTTACTAAACTTTGTCTTCTACATATAGTGAACCCTGGAGAATACACATACAGTATCATGCTATATTTGTAGTAGCAACCCTGCTTCTGAATCACAGCCTGAGGGCAGAAAATAAGACAATTCTCATCTCTTTGTAACTTGGACGCATCACTGTCCACTCGTACTACATACGGTATACCGCACCAACTTGTGAGTTTAAAGAGTTGAGGCCCCTGGAGACAGTACTTACTAGGCGTCAAATGCACACCATAATTTTTCTTTTATTTTCTTATCAATTTGGCGTTTGATGATGATGCAACAATGATCAGTCACGAAGGCAGAATTCCGCACCACTTCCCATCTCTTCCCATAGCCACGCAATGACAATAACATTATGCGGCACCCCGAGCCCGGCCTCCACCCATACTGAGGAATATTCAACATGGTATCCTCAAAGTACTGGGTGTTTTATGTAACGAGAGGAAAAAAGGAGGGGGGGGTTAGAGGTTTGCCTCCTGGTGCTTCGCAGTGGCATCCACGGTGGCGTCCGCGGTGGTTGTCTCACGACTGACTATCCCGAAAAAAAGAATTGTCACGACAGATGCAGGCCTAGCTATGTAGTGAAAACTATCTGAATCTGCTGATCAACGCCCAATCAAGCCCGTCCAATCGAATTTGTCGTATATGTTCTTGAATCGAAGCACACGATCCTTATTGGACCTGAAGTCGAGGCGTTTAGGTCGTCGCCAACGCTTCGGCTCAAGTTCCAAAACGCCGCCTATGATTTCACCCGCGAAGTAGCTGCTCGATGGTGTGAATGTGAAACTGAGGAACCCAGAAAGTAGATCACGTACCTAGGAAAATCCCCACCACCTTTCTCGCCCTCTTCCAGCATATCGCCATCAGTTGAATCATTACCCTCAATGACGTGTCCGTAGCCTTTGACCCCCTTGTGATCGAATTGTACCATGAAGTACGGCAGGTTTGGGACCATTGCACGCCTAAAGCCACCGGGACGTGCAGAGAAGTCAATAAGTTTTTTGTGCTGTGACCATTCCGCTTCTGAGGTTACTATGGATTCCTATTCCACAATCATGAAGAAGATGCTAGAACAAGGCAAAGACAATAAGTACCTTAAAGTAGCCTGGAATAATCTCGAACTGCTCCCACGGCAGAGGTACACACTCGATGACAGTGTGCTTTTGCCATTTAAGGTTTATAACCGTCTCGTGGAATATCACCCCCTTGTCGTCCTCTGCAAACATGCGCATCAAACATTTCATGAAGTTCTAAACAGTGCCATCAGATGCCTTAGTTATAAGTGAGTTTTCTATGGATTAGTACGAACTTGTACTTCGTCCCAGACATCGTCATCTGCTTCAAGCATCGCCAAATGATGCTGCATTGGGATAATGAGGCAATGCCCATCAACAAGCTCCTCATTGACAGTACAGGAAAGGTAGACACGGGTCCCCATTGCTACAAGAGGGGCTTTGGGAGGAGAATCGTCTTCACCAAAGCAAAAGTTGCACGTGGCAAGAGCTTTCTGAGTCCTTTTGTAATCTGCGTGGAAGATCGGTCCATGTGAATTTAGTGACAGAATTAGCAGGCTGACCGTGTACAGCGAACTGGCGTTTCATTGCGTCAGTTCTCATCTTTTGTCGGCCAAGTTTTTCAGCATTCTCATCGATGTAGTCTAGGTCATTCTGAAGAATACAATTAATGAACATAAAATAAGGAGTCCCATATCGAAGGGATACCTGGAATTTGCCATCTCCCATAATGGCTCGAGCAAATTGAGCATCGAGATTCTTTTGATCTGCCATGCCAGCACCAAAACGCTCTTGTCGAAGCATCTCTCCAAGCGTTGTTGTATCATCATCTGCATTGTATCTGATAATTTCACCGGTCTTCCGATCATGGGTTTCGAACTAAAACAAAGAATAAGTGATTGAAGGATGTGAGAAACAGAGAAAAATCCACCTTCTCTTCCTTCTTCCTGCGATTTCCCGGAAGGACATCATCATCATTCTTACCATGCCCAACATCGTACAGGCGACCTCTGCCATCCATCGTTGGTAAGACTTCTGTCTTCGTGCGGACACCCGAATCCCCGGCATCCATACCAATCCCTCTCCGTGATTCAACCTCGTACTCTTGCTCAAGTTTCTCTGCATCTGCTGCACCCATAAGCTTCGCCCGAATAACTTTGGCTTGTAATTTGTTGAGAGAAGAAGGTGATAATGCTCGTTTTTGCTGAACAGAGGGAGGTGTCATTACAGTGGGAATCGGCGTATGCGACTGAGCCAAAGGTGATCGGGTGTCTGACGGTAATCGAAGAGAGTCAAGCCGTCGATTGACTGGCGGACGACCATCTGGGCCAGGAGACGGCGTGGATGGCGTACTATCATTATATCCTCCAGGACGCCGGAAAGATGAGCTTCGACTAGAACCACCGCTTCCCCCGATGTCTGTGAACATGAAGCGCTTTTCTCCCTTCTCAGAGTCCCGAGGCTGTCTCCGCTCAGATGTTCGACCTCGGTCCGCGCGCCTGCCGTCACGTTCATCGAGGATGCGCTTCTCCTCCTTAGCATCTTCAAATGCTTCAAGAGAACCAAACCGCTCGATTGCAATTGCTTCAACATCCACACCCTCGTCCTCTGCAGCCTCGTAAACCCGTTTCAAACGCATCATGCGCCATTGAGAGCCTGGGCCACCAGGTGTATTGGGTTTCGGGGGTGGCAGTGGCGCATCGAAATCAATTTTATCCAAATCTTTATTGATTTCCCTGGCACTGACGACAGGCTTGATACAAATTAATGTTATATTTATATTGGAATGTAAGATGCGTACTTTATCCAGGTCTAGTTGTTCCTTTCGAGGTTTTTTCTTGATATCTGTTCCAAGACTGGAGAAGAAGTCAACGCCACCGCCTAAAGTACGTTGAGCTTTTGAGGGTTCTCCGTAGTCTTCAGTCATTGATACATCCTCGTCCGTTTGTAGTTGTCGACGGTCTTCAGCAAGGGGCGCGGGAATTACTGTAGGCAACATCATCCAGTCATCACGTTTTAGGCGACTCTCTGTGCTAGAGGTCGGGGGGAGCTTTGGGTCAGAGGGTCCAGCAATGGCCGACGAGGTCAGTTTTAGGCTTTCAGCAGTTGGTATATCAGTTGCGAGTACCTGAGACCGTGTCAGAGGAATATTCGAGCGCTTATATAGAGTACTCACCCTCTCGCCGTCCATGTCAGTATTTTTCTCTATCCACATGTCCTCGTCGTTGGGGTCATCATCGACAATGTGCATATTGCCGCCATCCTGCTTGTGCTTCCTCCTGTGTTTATGCTTCCTGTCCTCTTCATCGTGCTTTCTTCGTTTCTTGCTCTTCTTTTCAGAGTCGCGTGCTGGAGAGCGATCCCGTCTCGATGAGGATTTGTGGAGAGCGGAGTCGGCCATGGCCTTCGTTCAACAACTTGAACTCGCATTGCCGGGATTTGGCGTGATCCTTCTCGTCATATCACGTGATTCCAAAATATGGAATCTGATTTTTACTAACGGCCTCGGTACCGCTTTATTTTCTACCCCTACACTGACCAACGCGATGGAATCTCCTGATCCTGCCAACGTTCGTATAATAACAACACTCGGCCATGTTGATCACGGCAAGACGACGCTTATGGACACCCTGCTGGCAGCCAACAACATTATCTCTGCCAGGATGGCTGGGAAGATGAGATACCTAGATAGCCGTGAAGACGAACAGCAGCGCGGGATCACCATGGAAAGCAGCGCTGTATCTCTCAAGTTTCATGTTATGGGGCGCGATACGGCGGGAGGTATGTAGACTTCTACATTATGCAGTTCAGGTTCGGTGACAGAACCAGATCAGAGAGATCGCCAAAAACATACATCGTCAACATGATCGACACGCCTGGACATGTAGATTTCTCGACTGAAGTATCAACGGCTTCAAGGTTATGTGATGGCGCGCTCGTTTTGGTTGATGTTGTGGAGGGTGTATGTACACAGGTCTGTAACTCCAGTGTGACCGACATCCAAGCTGTTTAAATCCCTCACAACCTTAGACTATTGCTGTCCTGAGGCAATCCTGGCAGGACAGATTGCGTCCTATACTCGTGATCAATAAGTTTGATCGCCTTATAACAGAGCTGAAATTGGCTCCAGTCGAAGCACACCATCACCTTATACGGCTCATCGAACAAGTCAATGCTGTTATGGGCAGTTTTTTTGCTAGCGAACGCATGGACGACGATCTCCGGTGGAGAGAGGAACGTGAACGCCGACTCGCTGAAAAAAAGGATCAACTCGCAGATGAGGCTGACGCAACCGTGAACGAAGGTGATGAATTCCAAGAGAAGGATGACGAAGACATATATTTTGCGCCTGAACGTGGAAACGTCATCTTTGCCTCCGCAATTGATGGTTGGGGGTTCCGTGTCGGTAAATTCGCCCAGCTGTATGCTACAAAACTCGGTATCAAGGAAGCCAACCTTCGACGTGTGCTATGGGGCGACTATTTCCTTGACCCAAAGACCAAAAAGGTGATCAGCTATAAGCACCTTCGTGGACGGCCTCTCAAATCTCTCTTTGTGCAATTTGTACTTGAAAATATATGGGCTGTATATGATGCTGTTGTTATCAACCCGTTGGTATTTCTTGCTCATTGCGTAAAACCTTGAAACTTAGTTTTAATCCTCTTGTCAGAAACCACGAGAAAGTAATAAAGATCGTTGCCGCCCTTAACCTGAAAATTCTCCCTCGCGATCTCAAGTCCAAGGATACTCGTTACCTTCTGTCGCTCATTTTCTCTCAATGGCTTTCGTTGTCAACCTGTGTCACTCAGACTGTGATCGACATTGTTCCCGCACCTTCAATAGCACAGAGGATTCGTATTCCGAAGATGCTCCACCCTGATCTTTACGAAACGACCATGGAGCCTAAGAATAGGCTTGAAGAGGATCTCTTCTCCTCCAATTCGGCTTCAGATGCATGTGTCACCGCATTTGTCAGTAAAATGTTCGCAGTCTCAGCCAGAGACTTACCGGAGAATAAGAAGAAACCAATAACTGCTGAGGAAATGAGGGCTAGGGCTAGGGCAGCCAAAGTTGTGAAACAAGCCGCAGAGGATGCTGCGAAAGCTGAAGAACAATCTGAGGAGCAACCACCGTCTACCATACCATATTCGCCACCAGCCGCTGAGCCCATAGAGGTTGATGTTGCTGATGTCACAGAAGTCGTTTTAGGCTTTGCTCGTCTCTACTCTGGGACGCTGAGGACAGGAACTTCAGTGTATGCCCTACTTCCAAAGTACAACGCGGCTTTGGAACCTACCCACACTGCCAATGCAAAGTATGTTGTGACAGCTACTATTGAAGGACTTTACGTTATGATGGGGCGAGAGCTTGTACCAGTAGACGTAGTACGTGCGGGAAACATTTTCGCGGTGAAGGGCTTGGAAGGCAAAGTCTGGCGGACTGCAACTCTGTGTGCCCCTAACGAAACAGGCATCAGCCGAGACGTCGCGGATGACCGTTCATGCCTCGTCAATCTCGGTGGTCTCAATCGTTCGGTGCGTTTGGTGATAATAGCCTCATTTGGTACGCGTTGGTGACCGAATATTTTGTAGGCACCTCCAATCGTTCGCGTCGCCCTGGAACCGGTCTATCCTGCCGATATGCAGAAGCTTGTTAAGGGCTTGAAGCTTCTTAGCCAGGCAGATCCTTGTGTAGAGACGTTCCAGCAACAAACTGGTGAGCATGTCATCTTGACTGCAGGTGAATTACACCTAGAGGTAAGCTTTTAGGCATTCTTCTCTGACGTATGGCTAAAAACGCTCCTCAGCGGTGCTTGAAAGACCTTAGGGAGAGGTTTGCTAAGGTTGAAATACAGGCCTCGAAGCCAATTGTGCCTTTCCGAGAAACCGCAACCAAGGCGCCGGGTGTGTGGGTATTTTAAGTCATTCGATATAGCCTTTTCATCTACTTTCAGACATGGCCCCAATCAAGACAGCAGGTACCAATAGAGGCACCGTGCATGGTGCTAGTTCATCAAACATTGTACAGTTTACAATCCGTGCCACCCCCCTGCCTAAGCCCATTCTCGATTTTGTGTTGCAAAACCTTACCGTTTTGAAGGAGTTCCAGAACGATCGACGTGCAAGGGACTCGTCGGTGGCTCAGGATAAAGCACTAGCGGAAGACCAGAGCGGAGTCGATGTTTATGGGGACATTGTGCGGAAACCGAATGTCACTTCTGAACACTTTTGGGAAGCGCTTCAAAAAATCTGTGGAGAGGTGGGCGGCGAATGGGGCGACATCACCGAAAGAATATGGGCGTTTGGGCCACAGAAGGCTGGCGGCTGTCTACTGATTGACGCCAGAAAATCTGGCACACTGTCATCGTCAGTACTTTATGCGTTTTATCACCATCTAAGACATTTGACACAACACCGTAGATTGAAGCGCCGTCTTGACCGTGTCAAAGGTGATGACACCGAGAATGAGACGAACGATGTTGGCGAGTTCGATACCCACATTGAGACTGGGTTTCAGCTCGCAACTTTTCAAGGCCCACTTTGTGCTGAGCCTGTGGAAGGCATAGCGTACTTTGTTGAGAATCTCGAAACTAACTGGGAAAGCCTTGGCAATGAAAGAGGTTAGTGACATTCTAAGCTTGGTTCCTGATGACGAAATGCTTTTACTGACTGGTCTGGAAACGGATTTATTAAGAACTCAACAGGATGCCTCAGGTGACCGGGTCCATTATCTCCGCCGTAAGGGACTCGTGCAGGAATGGCCTCCTAGATTGGTCTCCGAGGCTCATGCTTGCAATGTATACGTGCGACATTCAGGCATCAGGTCAGCACTGGTTTGATTTTACTTGACTTCGAAAGTATGGTCTGCTGATCGGCGCTTCTCACAGCTGATGTATTGGGCAAAGTCTATGCAGTAGTAGCTAAACGTAGGGGCCGCATTGTAGCAGAGGAGATGAAAGAAGGCACTACATTTTTCAATGTTACAGCTCTCCTGCCTGTGGTCGAGAGTTTCGGATTCGCTGACGGTTTGTCCGCCCTTCCCGCTTCTCTGTGACTGCTGATCCGGTTCATAATAGATATTCGCAAACGAACCTCCGGGGCAGCTAGCCCGCAGTTAGTATTCAGCGGGTAAGTACGGCTCGGCCTATGTTTTTCTATAGGTTTACATTAGGATATAGGTACGATATGCTGGATCAAGATCCATTCTGGGTGCCAACTACAGAAGAGGAATTGGAGGATCTGGGAGAGAAGGCAGACCGGTCAAACATTGCTAAGGGATACATGGACACAGTACGAGAGCGCAAGGGGTTGTTTGTCGACCGCAAGCTGGTTGAGTTTGCAGAGAAGCAGAGGACGTTGAAACGGTGATAGATGCGTAGATAGATGGTTACTGGGAATGGCATATGTGGACTGGCTGCTTAGTCATACAATCAGAAATGTGTTGTACGGCTGTGATATAGGCCGTCGCTCGTCACTTCCCTTCTGCAGCGCTGCTTGTATTCCGCACAGCATGGCCGCTGTAGCCACCCCAATGTACGCTGGCCACCACCACCCCTTCCTTCCCCAGGTCAACCGCGCCAGTTTCTACCCCGTATCACAGTCCCAGCCTATCACCGCCCAGCAGCAGCAGCAGCAACAGGATCAGGCTTTGCTCGACGAGGAGCAGTTTACCACTCTATTCTGTCGCGCGCTCTATGACTACGATGCACAAGATCCTTCCGCACTGTCATTTCATCGTGGTGATATCATCGAGGTCTTGACCCAGCAACCCTCAGGTTGGTGGGATGGTCTCTTGGGCGATGAGCGAGGCTGGTTTCCGTCCAACTATGTGGAAGTTATTTCAGACGAGGAAGCAGAGCTGGCATTCTCTGCTTCAGATTCGTCGGGTCCAGAGAGCTCGGGAACGGAATTACCAAACGACCCTATGATGGTCGATATGTCCCATGCCATGATGAGAGGCATGGACTCAACGGCGAATGAGGCGTGGCTGGAAGGTGACGAGATTGAGAGCTCAGAGGGCGGCACGGTAGCCGCTAGCACCACTTCGGATACTTCGTCACAGCAGTCGAGCGACTTTTGGATGCCCGAGGTTACACCTGATGGACAGGTACGTCTGCAGTATGTTCAGCCTCCTGTTGTTTCTGGGGCTCAATCTATTGCAGATTTACTATGTGAACACTCAGACGGGGCAACACTCTCGCGATCTTCCTCAGGAAGCAGACGATGACATTTCTGACACCGAACTTGCGGGGTTAACTTCTCAGTCATCCTCCCGGTCAGGGACGGGTGCTGGTCTTGCATTCGGAGTCAACGGATCATACGAGTCGAGTAATTTACAAGACATTGCAGGCTTTGGTATCCCTCGTCGTACGGGCACCCCCGACCCCTGGGTGAGAAAGTTGGCTGATGATGGGCGGTCCTGGTTTTACTCCCACAAGTTGGATGGTAGAATACAATGGTCGCGACCTGAAGCAACCCCAGCGCCTCCTCAAATCCACCAGTCATTCTCCCAATCCTCATCGTCCTCACCGCCACGAACCCGGCAAGCTAATAATAACAACCGTCTCAGCGTGTATTCTGATGATTCCGACATCATCCATCCTTTTGATCCAACACCCCATTCACAAACAACTAACGGTAAAACCACCAAAGAAACTCAAGTCTCGTCCAATGTGAAGACCAATGTACTCCCAGACTATACAACGGCCGAACACATTGCAAGATTGCTGCAAAAAGCCATTGCCCCTCCAGAGCCTGAGATCTTGACCGAGCTGGCCGCGGTAACCAAGGGTGCTATTCAAGCTGTCGTCAACAATATCCAATTAAATGGCCTAGCACGGCGATTGGAAGAAGATCGAAAACTGGATGATCTAATATACAATGTTGTCCATACAGTTCGCAACCTTCTATACGTCCTCGCTGTCCCAACATCACAAATACCCACCAATGTGTTACCTCGGGAGGTCCGCGATCTCCCTCCCCCTTCAACTCAATCACCCCTCAAACCTGCACAACGGAAAGTGACAGCAACACTCTCACGCCTTGTTCTTTCTGCCCGGGCTATGCAGTACGACTCTGGCTCGTTAATTTCTGAGACCCTTGGCCGAATTGAGGTTGATGCGGAGGAACTTGAGCGGGCCGTGCTTGCGTTCGCCCTGGAGGTTCAGCGAGTGAGACATAACTCGCAACCGCAGCCGAATCCACCCAAAAGACTGCATGCCGTTTTTGTGCCGGCAAACATTGGACCAGGGCTTGTTGGAGCGGGAGCTGCTGGGCGCTGGAAAGGATTTGGGTGGGTGGCACTAGATGATGAACAAACGACATCGGGGAGGGTTCTTGGACCGGAAGTGATCTCGGAACTTAAGTCCTATCTGAATAACCTGGATGTCCAATTCCAGCATCTCCTTCGCGCTCTTCAGACATCTGACCAGAGCTCAGGTAAGTTGTGAACCTCCCTTGCCTTAAAAAATGTGTCACAATAAAATTATAGTCGAACAAGTCCGCCTGTGTGGCAGAGAACTCGTGTCTCAAGTTTCGTCTTTGTTGGTCTTTGTCTCTGATATCCATGTCGCACGACATGTCGATATCGACGGATTTCAGCAGGCTGGGAACTCATCCACCGGTTCCTATGGGAAAACGGTTGAGAGTGCCAGGCGCCTTGTCCGAACTCTAGAAACTGTTGTTCAAGCGGCACATAATGATATCTCTGTCTTCCTCCTAACAGTTCAGTCTGTACGTGACTCAGATCTCCAACAATACCGCCAGGAGAGGAACTACGCCTATGATCATCTTGACGCCTTATCCTCATCGCTCAGTGCCAACTTCGCTGTGCTTCTACACACCCTCGATAGTCTTCTTTCGTTGGGGCATCAACAAGCCGAAATGGCTTCTGGTGACTACAACGGCTCCATAGAGTGGCGAATGTCTAGGCTCAGCGTTCGTCCAGTAAATGGCTATACAGCCGAAGACGACGATGTACCGGATATTGTGGATATAGAACTAGCCTTTGAACGACCCCCCGTCAAGCCACCGAAAGCTGGAGAAGGGTATGCATTACACAAACGCCCTCATGCCAACAGTGATGCCAGTTATTCCGCAAAGGGCTCCACAAAAGGCTCGTCGCGTGGGGGTGACTTCGAATCAACCACAACTCTTCTTGTAGATGACGACGACGACAAGATACCTGAGGTTGATGGCGAGGGCAGCCCACTTTTTGATGCTGAGCGTAAGCCCAAGTTATTGAACTTCTAGTTGATAGGTTGCTAACACCTTAAAAATAGTTCGCACCTCCAAGTCTCCACCACGACCAACTGGGTCCAAGAAGTTGGAACACTTTTTTGGTGACGAGTATGTCAACAAACTCGCAGCTGAGCTTAAGCCATGGTACCTGCGTCCAAACTATGACCCACAAGAGATTGTTCTTGACCCTGACAATACCGTCAAGGGCGGGACTCTATCTGCGTTGGTGGAGCGTCTGACGGCACATGATCAGCTTGGTGAGTCAAGAACTTTACTTATTCTAAACTATAGTCTCAAGGCTCTGCCCTATAGACACCACATTCAATCAGGCGTTCTTGATGACGTTCAAATCCTTCACTAATCTGAACGAACTATTCGAACTCCTCGTAGCACGATTCAGAATAGAGCCGCCGACTGGTTTAAAAGAGAATGAAATGCTGGAATGGAAAAGACTCAAACAACATCCAATACGGACTCGGTCAGTCTAACGCTCCTGTGTCTAACGTAATTTTAAACCTCATTACGTTCAGGGTCATTAACACATTCACATCTATTGTACGGGATGACGATGTATTGGAGAAAGAAGAAGATATGTATATTCTAGACCGTATCAAAGCCTTCGTATCTTCGGATGAACTGTCGGATATTCCTGCAGCAAAGCAATTACTGGTTCAGGTTGACCGTGCAGTAGGTCTCCTCAGCATAATCTTCATGCTAGGTGCTCATTCATGCTTCAGCAACGACATGGCAATACCATGATCAAAATGACGCAAGGCGTACCTCCTGCTCCGATATATCCCAAAACAAACAAAAAGCTTAAGCTCTCTGATATTGAACCGCTTGAGTTGGCGCGGCAGCTCACAGTTATGGAAAGTAATTTGTACCAAAAAATTAAGCCGATGGAGTGTCTTCAGAGGGCTCGTGAACAGAAGACGGAGAACGTGGATAACATTGCCACCGTCATTCAGACAAGCAATCGGGTATGTAAATGATCTACCTGCGGACTAAGATGATCCTGACTTAGACTAGATTGCGGATTGGGTGGCCGAGTCAGTGCTTAGTAAGGAGGATTCCCGTAAACGGGCAAATACTGTGAAGCTTCTCATTAGTGTCGCTGATGTGAGTGACGTTCAGGGTTTACTTCTATCAGACCTCGTTGACTAACTGTGTGTTCAACAGCGTTGCCGCACACTCAATAATTTTTCGACTATGATAGCAATTACATCCGGCCTCAACACACCACCCATTCGCCGACTGAAACGTACCTGGGAACAAGTCAATCAACGAAGTATGGCCCAATTCGGCGCCTGCGAGATGGCTATTGACAGCAACCATACCTTCACAAAATACCGACAACTTATGGCCTCAGTCTCCCCTCCATGTGTTCCCTTTATCGGTTAGTCATGTCTCGTCATTCGGCGCTTTCTGAATATGGAATTGAAACTTTTCCAAGGTGTCTTCCTCTCAACCCTGCAGTTCATTCAGGATGGTAACCCTGACATGTTACCGGGTGGTTTGGTGAACTTCCGCAAACGTCAGAAGGCCTCAGAGGTCATTAATGACATCAAACGGTGGCAAGCCGTGCCGTTCAACTTCACGCCCATTCCTGCAGTACAGACTTATATTGAGGAATCTCTCAACCAGTTCAATGATACCAAGGCGTCAAGTGAGCACTTCTGGACTCAGAGTCTTGAAAGGGAACCTAGGGAGCGGGAAGATGAAAAGATGGCGCGGTTACTTCAGGAAAGCGGATTTCTATGATCGATCCACTTCAGGACAACATTCCGTATTATATGTACTCTTCATAAGTACTGGTATTGCTTATGCTCATGCTGTGTTTGTACCATTAGGCTAGGATTATTTTTGTATTACCTCCAGTATAGACATGCAAATCAACTGAACAGTCAAATTCGACCCGATTTTGAGACGAGGTATCCTGATCTACTTTCGATCTAAGATGCGAAGGGCGGATGATGCGCATTGAGGTACAACTGATAATAATATGGGTGCTCAGGTGTATCATGTGTAAGTATCATCTCTGTAAACTTTTACTATGGCCTGCACCAGAACTGCTCTTAGCTTGTTTAACGGCCGTCTTACTTGATGACGACAGATCATGTATACGTACATGAGTAGGCGGCCCTGGGGTCTGACTTCTCATGACGGGCCGTCCACGACTCGGTACGGCCTCAGGACTAGAGCTAGAACCGTCTGTCTCCGGTCTCGCCCTCGCTTTCTCTTTCTTTCTTTTCTGCTGCATGTCTGTTGTGCGTCCTCCGGGCACAGAATGATTGTTGCGATTTTGACTCCCATGCCGGCCATTTCCTTTGGTGCGAATATCTGGGCTGGAAGGAACTTCCACTACATCTGAAGTGTCGTCTTCAAGTATAAAAGACACCCTGCGTCCCTTGGACTGGCTTCGCCTCACAAGTGATTTTTGGCGTGGACCCCCACCACTTCTGCTCGCCACAGGTGGGGATGATGAGCGAACCTCAGGTGAATCTGGAGGCAAGGTTGCTGAGGAAAAGCTGGGATCGTAAGCATGGGGGTATGGATGAGGATGATGCGTTGGTGTGGAGTACACTGATGAAGATGTCTTGGTCCGATGATGCGAAGGTGTAAAAGGTGTTGAACTACGTGCACGTGGAAGGGTTGGGCATGGCCAAGCTCCGCCCACCAAAGCCGAGAGTTGTTGCATGGCTTGTGTGATAATCAATTGAGCGCGTGGATCTGGTATTGGCGCATATACAGGTTGGTGTCCATGAGGGTGATGTGGGTATGAGTGTTGGGGGTATGGATAATATGACTGTTCTTCAAAGTGAGAGGGTGCATGACTGAAGTCTCGTTGCGTATGAGGCTCCTCTGGAGAGGAAGCGTTATCCGAGCTATAATCGGACATTCTGGTTGGTGACTTAGGATTGGATGGAAGTTTTCCCTTTGGTCTAACACCAGGACCTAAAAATTGGTAGGTACGTTGAGATAGAGGATAGGAGGATCCGGGAGAACGTACCTCTGATCCTGTCATTGTCCAAGGATTCATTGTCAGAGGAACGATGGCTCCTTCTGGGTGCAGAAGCACTCCTGCTTCGAGGCTTAGCTTCCCTGATAACCGGAAGCTGTTCCTCATTTAAATCAGCCCCAAAGTCTGATACAACCCTCTTTCGCTTTCTTCCTGCCGTTAAGGCTGATCCCACCTCCAAGGGTACATATTTTAGCTTCTCGTTCATTTTGTTGGCATTATCAGGAGATGGTTTCTGGATGTAGCTGGAGGTAGGTATAGGGCGAGGCGTGCCACGACTTTGGTTACGCGAGGGACTCGAGAAATGTTTACTTGAAACGAGGGGTGACGATGGGTTGTTAGTCAATTCATTGAGGTCAAAATCTTCGGATTCTATCCGTTCATCGAGAGAAGTTGCTCTCTGCTTTCCTTTTCCTTTTACAGTGGTTGATGTTTTCCTTTCTGGGGTTATCTGGTGACGAACGTCCCCTTTTTTGGCATGTGGGCGGACTTTCGTCACTTTTATCGTCTGGAAGGGCGTTTGCCGCTCTATCAATACCTCAACTTGAGCTGTCCGCAGTTGTGATTCCCCCCGTTGAACCTGAGCGGCTAGCGGGGATTGCCTAGAGAGGTTTTTACCTCGGACCGTCGACGTCGATCCAGTACTAGTTGTCCCGTAGGTACGAGAAGTTGAAGTCCTAGTATCCGAGCTGAGTTTTTTAGGACGCTTCGGAGTAACCCTCGCCAAGTCCAGCCGGCGGATATGAGGCACTGAGTTAGTGAGGTTTACTTTAGGAGTAAGGCCACCTTTCTTGGGTGCTATTGCGACTTGGCAGAGCTTGGTGTTAAATGAATCACGTCGTGAAGATAGTGGGGATGAGGATTGTGGTTGTGGTTCTAAGGAAGCATCGTCGGAATACTCGGCAAGGTAGTCATCTGGAATAGTAGAAGGAATAGAGGATGAAGTGTGAGACTGGGGAGGAGTTTGCAACTGCCGTTGGGTTGGCACCCGCTCCCGTTCTGAACGTGAACTTTTTGCACTTGACCAAGACAATGGAATCTCAGGAGATATAGATCCAACCTGAGCAAAGGATACAATAGGTTCCACTTCGCTGTCGCTATCCTCTGTCTTAGGTGTCTTGGGTAGACGATACACAATGCTCGCCTCGCCCAAATCCCAATTATCGAGTTCGTCGTCCGATCCAGAGTCCACGTAGACCTGTTCAATAACGTCACTTGATGCCTGTTCGTCCCATGTGCCCGAAGTAGTGGCGTCAAAGGGTGTGTCCTCGATAGGTTCACTATGCCGTGACTGCTCGGTAAGTGCTTCATCGCCTTGACTTTCATACAAAGAGCCTTCAGTCTCATCCACCTCGCTTCCATAAACCTCTCTTCGCCTCTGTTCGGCTTCCATAAAATCCCTGAGATCCTCCGCATCCCGTGCGTCCGTTTCCATCACTGGTGGCACACCGGTCACGACGCCTTTCAAGTCGATATCATCCACACCTGCATTGGCAATTGAGTCCAACTCGTCAATATCAACCTCGTCATCATCCTCTTCCAACTCGTCCTCGGCATCTTCGGCAGCATCGGCGAATGCGCCAACAGCCCATGTCTTTGAACCGCGGAGGACACCACGGTCTTTGACCACTTTTCCTGTCATGATGTCGATGATGTCGTCCTCATCTATTGGTCGGGCATAACGCTCGGCAAGGCCAGCCCACACGTCAAGTAACCGCATCGTGGATTCCTCACGAGCTTTATGAAAGTCAATAGCATCTATATTGTCAGAAGATGAAGATGAAGGGTCATGCTGTTGAGTTCGACGCGGTGTAGAGGACAGGCGCGGTCGTTTTGTGGGCGATGCCTGGTCTGGGTAGCGATGGGGTTGGGAACGAGATGCAGGAGGAGATGCTGAAGGAGTGATGAGAGTAAAGCTGGACCCAGGCTGTTGCCCAGGTTTACCGTTGTCCATCGAAATATGTCACCTCGCACTCTAATACGGTGAGCAGGAGTTCATAGAACATTCAATTCAATTTCAAACCGCGTTCCTTCATCCACTATGTCCACGTGACCTCGACGCGGGTGATTGGGCGTGAGAAATTACGCCGATCATAATCTGGGGCTGACCACGACCGTCTGGTTTCCTATCAAGCTCGAACCCACGGGTTTTTTTGTATGTTTGGACAGATTCAAAGACGTTGACACATGTTGCTTTTTCGAAGGCATTGCAACCACGGCTCCGAATGGATTGAATACCAGCTCCACTTCCAGATGGACAGATGGGCACCATCCAGACGGTACCAGACCATTCTTAGCCTGAATCATTCTGCAAACTGACCATTATATGAGCACATGTCCGTCCACCTTTCTTTCGTACTGGTCTTATCAAAGAGGGAATCCTTGGGGAACCCTCAGGTGACTATGTACTAGCAAGAAACACTCATAGTGATAACAATCCATCTATTCGTAGACCCACCCCCTTCAACCACTCCCAGGGGGGCTTCGAAATTGGCTTTAACCTTTATACATAACGGTAAAGCAGTTCATAGTATCTTCTATTAGTCATGAGCACTAGGTGTAACGTCTAAACACGCCACAGAAGCGTTGAACTACACCATACACGTGCACGACTACGGTAGCCTGAGCCAGTACCCTCAAGCCCCAACCACACTCCGATTGTTCAACATGTTTGAGGCCTAAGCGGCGGCTCTCACTAGAGTGAACATATGACCTTCCCAAGAAAGGAAAAGACCCGTAAACTTGCCCCAAAACTTGTTGAGAGGCTGAATATTGGACGGACAGAGCCATATAGGTATATTTTAATTTTGCCCTCCCTCTAAATTACTTTTCATAGAGCGCTGTCACCTTCGGTGCCTAATGATATCATGGCATCTAACGACATGGAAGCCGCACGGCGATGTCAAAAGTGCCAATTAGGCATGCAAAGAGATTAGGACTAATTCACAAAAAAGGGCCAGCTTCTTGATGAGAAGCGCGACGTGTCGTGTGCTTGAGGAGTCCGAGAAGTTTGAACTTTTGTCCAAGGAACAAATAGAGCTACTGAGGCCTTGCTGATTGAGAGTCATACGACCAGAATTCCTCGTGGAAGCAGGTTTGTATCGTACTCTATAACACCTAAATTAAATATACAGGTTCTTCATACACCAACACGGGTCAGCTACGGCAACTACTATACACATTGCACATATAAGAACAGGCCAAGAGAGACAAGGGATTTCATGGCAAAGGATACCTGACTCTCCTCAGATGGGACAGTTGGAGGTCGAGTATAAAGTAGCGTCACCAGGCCCAGCTTGGATGGGGTTGCAGCTTTGAGACAAGCGAGTCAGCTAGTATACTATATAGCCACGAGAGGCGATTTACCCAGGTAGCCTAGTGAGAACACCGTCGATCGATTCGTTGACCACAGGATTGATCTTACAAGCGTTGCCGGAAGCTGCTTGCAGAACAGTCAAGTATGGGCAAGCCTCGGTAACACCTGCGTATCGTCTGTCAGCTCTTCCCACGCAAGTTCGGATTTACTCTCATGGGACTCACCACTACCAGTCTGGTCGTTCGCATTGTCGCATTTGTTGATAGCATTCTGGAGGGCATTAACGTCCCAGCCGTTCTGGAAGTCTGCATGCCAGGAGTAGCCAGTGGGATCCCTAGAAGTATATTCATGCCCCTGCACGACCTTGGCTAAGCAACTGTAATATGGGCTCACCCAGTGGCATAGACGAAGGGCCACTTGTTGGTGGAGGGGTTCCACCTGGCGGCGAACGCGTGAACATCCCAGGTAATCTGTAGGTGTAAGCCAAAAGGATTATTTGTTTTTGTTCTATTACCTTACCTCGTAAAAGAGCTTCATCATGTAAACTGGGTGAGTTGAAGGGCACTTTCCATTGTCCAAGCCAGAGAGGTAGGCGGTATGGGATATGTGGTCGGGGGTATCGAGGTTCTGTTGGCATCCTATGAGTTTCCGATTCAGTTTTTGACTTGTCGAACAGGCACTTACAACACCATCCCAACACGCTGGGAAGGAAATAAGCCATCAGAATATTCAACCGCAAGTGTAACAGTCTTCATACCTGGCATATGGATACGTGCGTTGAATCCTTCAAGTGATGTTATGAGCAGGAGTAGTATCCCTTCGTAACGAGACATGAACTAACCTGATTCACAATCGGTGGTGGGGAAGCCGTAGCCTGGAATTTCGTCTCAACAAAAGGACGCCAAGAGTTTAAGAAGGGGAGCACACCATTGTAGCCTGTAACACCGTTGGTGTAACGGAGACATGCCCACTGTATCGCGCGCTCGCGAAGCTCTCCTTGAGATCCTTGCCCGTCCGGGAATCTGTATGTTGTTCGTCAGAGTTACGAGAAGGGAAATTATTCGTACCCACTTTTTGGAACGAGCTGTAGGATTGCCGCTTAACATCTTGAATCCTGCTGGGAAAGCCTTGAGGCCAGTACCACCGTTCTTGACGTCACCATCACCACGGTTCTGGTAATATACCAGCAGGCCTTGGGACGGTAAGCGTGAGGCAAACTGTTGAAGTATGTGCGCACCTCCGTTCGACACAGGTTCAAAAAGCTTTGTCTTAGGGTCTTGGAAATACAATTTGGGGAACCCTAAAGAAACCCAAAGAATGTGGGTATCAGGCGACTCAAGTAAGGTCAGAAGAGACAAGCACAATAGTTAGACATGTCCTAAAAGCCGCTAATAAGTTGTAGGCTATAACGATGTTCAAAGTTACGTACCTGAGCGACGAGACACGAGGTACATTTGGACGAACGTAGCGTGGCGTAGCTACTGTCGCGTGCAAAGTCTAAAAGTATGAACATGTCATAATTTCGGCGATGTATGGCAGGTCAGCAGACTCACTGCTGGCACCATGAATGGTCTATCGAGTAGGGTTTAAGTTAAATCTGGTAAGAGGAGAGGAAACACGAACATGAACGTGGTTTGACGGGTTGGAAGTCGGACTAATGATTGGGTCCACACGTTCTATGGTTTCATAAAATCAGAGATGATATTCAACGCGGTGAATAATCTGTGAATGACCTGAGACGAGTGGCCCCGTGCATGCGACGCGGAACCAAGCGTTAGCAAGACCAGAGGAGACTATAGCAACGAACAAAGAAGTGAGAGCAGGAGTAAGCTTCATGTTGGGAGGATTGGCTGGGCTGGACAGAAAAAATCCGCATCACTTTTATGCCTTCAGGAGAGATTAATGTTTCGTAAAGGAAATGCGAAACGGTCATTTTCTTTTGCCACGCCCAACGCTCAATGATCTTCCATGAACGACGACCATACGGTTGACGCCTATCACGAGTTCAATTAAAAAGGTATGATCCTGGGCTTCACCTCCAAGTTTTTCAGTAGTTTAGCCAGTGAAGGAAAGAGCGTGAAGAAACAACGTAACAACATTGCATCATAGGACTCGGGTCGTCGCCAGATTGGCGAACCTCCGAGAAAGAAGCTTTGATCAAGATTTGACTCCAAAATATGGTTAGTTTTGTTGATGGATGTGTACCTTATGATCTTCCTCAATTTGGAAAGACCTCACAACGCCATCGCGTGATCGCCGTTTACCATCACTTTCTCCCAACCCCCAAGGGCATGACTGCCTTGTTCCCCTCCGTAACCTCTCGGTGGTCGTGTCCGTGCTATGTACCCAGAAGCTCCGTGACAAAAACACATGGTTCATACGTTCTCTTGTTACCCATCCGATGACGAACCGCTAGCGAGTAAGAACACAGCTACCTGAACGGAAAGCGATAAAACCTGACCGCTCACGGGTTATTGTATCATGCTGCGACGGCGTTTCCAATACTCATGTAGAGATACATCCACGGACGTTAATTCATGCTGCCTGAAAGTTAGATCATAGGTAAATCATTTCCTGATTTAACGAAACGACCATTAATATCGGGATTATTGGTCTGTTTTGGATACTCATGAAAGGAGCAAACTTATCGGGTTGGCTTCGTACTCTTTTCTTTCAAAATCCTGTTACCACCCCAAGATTCGCGTTGCCTACACCTACTATGCTTTTTCATCTGTCACTCTCATTGCTCATGCAACTCTTCGCGTCCTGCCTCGCTGCTAAAAATCCTAAACGTGGTCTAGCTTTTGCCGAAGGTGACCACCCTAACGACATCAAAGTCGCCAACCAGAGCAATAGCGTTATTTCTTGGCAATACGACTGGGGTACATCGCCGCCTGCGTATCTTGCTCAGTCCAAGATTCCATATATTCCCATGCAATGGGGCACCGGTGGCATTGAAACGTTTGCCTCAAGGGTGGCTGCGTCGGGCGCGAAAACCATTTTGGTATACTTAAATCAGTGTAGGATATGTAGTTTACATCTGACGACCCCTACAGACTTTCAACGAGCCTGATTTTTCATCAGAGTCAAACGTTGATGCTAGCCATGCCGCTCAGCTATGGAAGCAGTATATCCAACCGATGGCCGCCTCTGGCATTCGATTAGGTGCTCCAGCCATCACCAACGCACCTTCTGGCAGACCGTGGTTATCTTGGTTCCTCGGCAATTGTACTGGCTGTACCATCGATTTCATTCCATTTCACTGGTAAGCTCTAGCGCACTACGCCCTTTTTCGCTTGTTTAACCGTGCGAAGGTACGGCGAAGGTATAGGCAGCTTCTATGATTATATTTGGCAGATGCATGGGCAGTTCCCTCAATATCCACTCTGGGTTACTGAGTTTGCTACAACGTCAAGTAATGATGCAGGTTAGTGAATGTCTATCTTCGCAATTAAATCTGTTCTAGTTTGATACCATTTTACAGAGGTTCTTGACTTTATCACTTCGACCACCAAGTACATGGACTCTCTTGACTGGATTCAAGGATACGCTTGGTTTGCATTATTTGTAAGACTATTTCATCATTCACTACGCTAGGCTTACCGCCCCACTTTAGCGTCAGGAGGCAAACTCTCACTACAGTAAGGGATTGGGTATTGATGGGTGGTGCACTGCTAACAGCTTATCAGACCTTCTCGATGCAAACGGTCAACTTAATGCTCTTGGGAAAGCATACATCAATGCTTGAGGTTCTCAGAAAGCTTCCTGGGATTCACTAAACTTGTTGTGTTTCTCGCCTTCGTCTGCTATTCCTTGGATGCTCTCAGACCTCGCCTATCGGCAATATGTAGAGTATCCTAAATGTAATGCAAATTAAACCTTTTCACAGAACATTGAAACTTGAGCTGGTGTTTCATTTCGTGATATCAACCAGCTGACTGGCTTCCCTTGACGAATTCGGATCCCCCCCGTTGTCTCTGCCTTTGACATTCTCCTGTATGCTCTCGATAACGTGAATGACATCGAAAAAAGTCCTTCCATCAACCCCCCACCCCCCCTGTTCCTTTTTTGCACGCCCACAAGGAGTGTTGGGTTAGGCCCATCCGGCATTGTTTCGTTTCGCGTTCTATAAAGTTCGGCGACGGATTGAAGGTTTGAAACCTGATTATAGGTGGAGCTTGACCATTGCGTTTTTAGAAGTGTCAAGGGTACAAGGTACCTTAGTCTTTAAATTTAGTTTGGAAACGTGGTCGAAAGGAGCGGGGTTCACTGGGAAAGCACGTCCTGTTCCTATGTCACACGTATCCCGTAAAATGTGCACAGCTGCGATAGTAATTTCTTTATTAAAAAAATGGGAATCGATCAGCCAAGCTTTTCAATGCTGCTCTTCGTTCCAACTCTGTAACCCTATTTGCTTCCGCGCGTCAATGAAATCATGGCATCGAAGCCAACAAACCGAGTCATGATACTGGTTGTGCATGAAGTTCATGAAAATTTGAAGGATCAGTATTTGAGAAGCTGCCATGGGATTCATCATGTGGATCCTCCTGACCCCAAGTCTCCCCAAGTATACTGGAATCCAATATCCTAGATCTATACGGTTATGGTTCGGAATCATATGACCAGCCTAGAGGTCCTTCTTATCGAACCCTCTTCTCACGGTGCACCGAATTCAATGATACACGTCATATTACAAACACTGATAGAGAACATTCAGTCACAAAATAAAATAAAGATAACTCGGAACGGAAGAGTGTACATATTGTGACTTTGCTGAAGAGCACCAGCCACGTATTCATCTCAGATTGGGCAATTGGAGGTTGAATATATGGTAGCGTCACCAGGCCCAGTTTGCATGGGGTTGCATCTATAGAACACGGAAGTCAGCTGGTGTGTCTAGCTATGCAGAACGACCTACCCAGGTAGCTTGGTGAGAACACCATCAATCGTTTCATTGACCACAGGGTTGATCTTACACGAATTTCCGACGGTCGCTTGCTGCATGGTAAAGTATGGGCAGGCTTCGGCAACACCTGGTCGTAGTTAGCTTGACCCGAAATAACTTCAATATGTATACTCCGATAAGGCTCACCATTTCCGGTCTGATCATTCGGATTGTCACACTTGTCAATGGCACTCTGGAGGACATTAACGTCCCAGCCATTCTGGAAGTCTCCGTGCCAAGAATAGCCTGTGGGATCTCTGGGATGGGCAATCAGATGTTGCCCTGACCTTGGCGAAAGTATTGGAAGAAGCTTACCCAGTAGCGTAGACGAAAGGCCACTTGTTAACAGAGGGGTTCCACCTGGTAGCGAACGCATGGACATCCCAGGTGACCTGCAGGTGTAAGCCTTAGATTGCTCTAATAATGTGATACGATACCTCGTAGAACAGTTTCATCATGTAAACCGGATGCGTCGATGGGCACTTTCCATTGTCCAAGCCAGAAAGGTAAGCAGTGTGGGATATGTGGTCAGGAGTATCGAGGTTCTGTTGGTAACGTCATAAGTTTCCTATCCAGTACATGATTCATTAAACGGTTACTTACTACACCGTCCCAGCATGCTGTACACAAATAAAACGTGAGAAGCTTCAACTACGAACAAGAACAGTCCGCACACCTGGCATGTGGATGCGTGCATTGAATCCTATGTTATTAATGAGCGAGTAATGAATGTTGTAACTAAATATGATCTAACCTGCCTCGCAATCTGTGGTAGGGAAACCGTAACCTGTATTTCTCAGTTAGACAAAACAGCGCCAAAAGTACCAGAATGGGGGCGTACCACTGTATCCTGGGTTGCTGGTTGTGTAGCGAAGGCATGACCATCCTATCGCGCGCTCACGAAGCTCTTCTTGAGTTCCTTGCCCGTCCGGATACCTGCGCGTCTTGCATCAGAGCTTATCATGAATGAGGTAATTGGCACACTTTTTAGAACGAGCTGTGGGATTTCCGCTCAACATCTTGAACCCGGGCGGGAAAGCTTTAAGGCCAGTGCCGCCGTTCCTCACGTCGCCATTGCCACGGTTCTGATAATAGACCAATAGGCCTGACGCGATGTGAGGGCAATAAAGAGTACCAAAGTGTGCACCCACCTCCATTTGCCACGGGTTCAAAAAGCTTGGTCTTGGGGTCCTGGAAATATAGCTTGGGGAACCCTAACAGGATATAAATATAAATACCAGGTCATACAAATGAGATTAGAAGAACGCTATACAGTAGTTTGACTTGTCCTAAAATTCGCGAGTAAGACATAGGTAGCTGGTGCATTGAAAATGGCTTACTTGCGTGATAAGACATGACGTACACTTTGAGGAACGTAGGGTGGCGTAGGTGCTATCGCGTGCAAAGTCTAAAAGTATATCGTTCTCTTGATTCTGGCTATACTCGAAGCGGCAACAGGCTCACTACTGGCACCATGGATCGTCTGTAGAGGATTAATCGAGATGGGAGCGGCATGAGAGGGAATACGAACATGAACGTGGTTTGACGGATTGGAATTGGGACTGATGATAGGGTCAACGCGTTCTGTAGTGTAGAAAAATCAGAGGTGATGTTGAGAATGGCAAATAATCTACAAGTAACCTGAGACTAGGGGTCCGGTGCAAGCAACACGGAACCACGCGTTAGCAGAGCCAGAAGAGACCAGAGCAATAAACACAGAGGTTAGAGCAGTAGCAAGCTTCATGTTGGGGGGTTAGCTGGATTGCAGAAATAACTTTGCGCGGCTTTTTAAGCCCACGAAAAGTCGAATTTAGCAAGAAGACACGCGAACCGTCCTTTTTTCTTTCAAACTTTCAACGAGCACAAGACATGCCATCGTTTTCCTAAATAGCATACAAAGGCCAACGGTTATCACGAGTTCAATTGAAAACAAACTATCCTGGTTTTCAACCAAGTTTTCAAAGCGATTTCGCCAGTGAAGGAAGGAGTAGTTCAACAACATTGCGTCATAGGACGCGTGTCGTCATCCAAATTGGTGAACCACTGGAAAAGAAGCCTTGATCAAAAATTGTCAAAATACGCTAGGTTTGTTAATGCATATGTACCTTTCTCGATTTGTACTAACCATCCCATCCCATGATCCTTTACTATCATTTTCCCCGAGTCCTGCCCCGGTGAAATGGCTATATGGTGCTCACCACCTGCGTGAATCATGCTACACAGTGACTTTGTGACCAAACACATGAGGATCTCCTCCCCATGTCGCATGTCCGACAACGAACCGCTATCGAGTAAGAACAGAGCTCCCGTACAAACGCGACAAAACTTGATAGCTCACGGGTCGTCGTGGCACGCTGCGGTGCCGATGCCAAGTATGTAGGTATCCTCCATAAGAGGCTCTTGATGGTCGGATTCAGGGATATAATCGTTAGCTGGCATTATTTTATCTCCGTTCAGCGTACCCTACGTAGACTTCTCATCCTAATTCATCGGCGGAGGACGAGTCCTCCTTACAGTAGGTAATTCACGCAGTATTTGCTGATGAGTGGCGCTTCATACTGCTTAACCAGACTTTCTCCATCTACTGGAAAGGCTTGAAGTTTCCAACATGGTCTACAGGACCATGCTACAATTGTTGCCTTCGTCCAGTGCTCCCTGGATGCTGCTTAGCTGTTAGTATTTCGTCGCTCAACTTTTTGTGACGTATAGAGTATTCTGAACATGATGATACAGTTAAGCTTTTGCAATATCAAAAAGAAACTTGAGCTTTGATCTTACCATTCAGGATACCAGTCAACTGGACTACCTGCGCCTTATAGTTTTTCTCGAGCATTCCCTCAATTGCGGAAAGATCTTCATGTGATATTGCATCTGTAACTGAATACCAATGAATCGATAAGGATCACACCCGACTTGCCTGTGTTCTCACAATCTATTCCCAGCTGATGTTCTCTTATATCTCGCATGCCTTCGCCAACAAGTTTCAGATCACGAAAGAAATCGTCCAAACGTGTAGTTTTCGCCATTGAGCGCTGCTCACGTTCCACCAACGTCTCGTGTTCCCTGAGTTCAGGCTCCCGGCACGTCTCCCGAATGTCTGAAAGAAGTGTTCTGAGGTCATCCATCATGGTTTCGCGTCTCTTTGGGCTTAACAACGGATACACTGTGGGTCCAAGGCCCGATGATAGGCTTTTTTGGGGCGCCAAGGGCGTGTCATGCATTTATAGCTTGACTGGAAAAGGAAACAACCACAACCAATTCGGAGTCGGGCTGTCCAGTACCATTAGAACCAAACACGGGTAAAGACATGAAGTTCGTTCAAAGGTTTGTAGCCCACTGGGTTGTTTCCTCGACAATTAGAATGACGAGGGCGTCGCTTGCGCTAGCTAGGCCGCTACTTCAAGTTCGTCAGAATCGGCGCCCACAAAACTATTCGAGACCTGCGTCATCAAAAGTCCACCGCCTACCAAGGACACCTGAGGATGAACTGGAAGACTTCAGGCCGCCTTGGTTCTATACTATGGCACGCGTTCTATCTTGGTCTTTGATACCTGGTGCGTTAACCTGTAGTGTGTCGTCACAATTGAGAGTCTAAAAGAGCACAGGGGCGGGAATATATGGCGTGTTTTTCTATGATTTCGGAAGTCATGAACATGTCTTTCAACCCGTATGCCCTCGCTTTTCTATCTTATTCAGTCCTCATGCCCTCCTTATAGCCTCGGAGGTGGCTTGAACGGCAGAAGGCTGCGTTTCTAACGTTATCTCCAGAAGAAAAGCAAATCGTCCACAACAAACATGAGGAAAAGTAACTCATAATGTGTTCCGTGTATCCACTACCACACGAACTTAGCAGTAGCGTCGCATTTCCTGGTTCGCATTTCCCCCTTCGTCAGTTACTTATTTAAAGTTAATCAATTGTAAGCAGGTTCAACATACATATCTAAGGATCTTGGATTTCACACGAGAAGTCTACACGGAGCATGAAGCTTTCTCCAGAGAGCGTCAGGGTGTTATTTTATATCACACGAAAGCCTCCGGACGCTACTGTATTACACAGAACCCCCTGAGATGTTTATTAGACGTGCGAAACAGTGGAGTCTCAATTCGAGTGCTTCTTTCTCATCCTACAAATCACTTGTCATCCGTGTCGTTTCGTCTGTTTGACTTTACCTCCACCTCACAAGCAAGACGCAGCGCGATGACCACTGTGACGATTGATACCTCCCCCGCTAACCTTTTTGCAACACCAGGCGATTCTATCAAGTCCGATGGCGGGCGCAGTGATGTATTCCTTGGGTCGTCGTACTCCCCTACTGTCGCTTGCGAGTTGATACTCACTGCTCGGAAATTGGTGCAACCTCATGGAAAGGGGATCTACGCGACGGATGAGACGCCCGATGCAATTGCGGCCGTGCTTCGTGGTGCGGCAGATGAAGCGGATAGAGGAATGGAATGGTCAGAGGAGGAACAGAGAGAGAGGAGGAGGCAGTGGCGTGAGGCGGCATACAATGCAATATCGAGTGGTGAGATGACACGTCCACTCGTACTCTGTTCATACTCATAGGTACACTTGATTACACCATGATCAGACTACATATCAGGTGTTATCCTCTTTTCAGAAACCCTACTCTCCTTCCAGCTCGCGCCTCTTCTGACAGCTAAGGGCATTATCCCTGGTGTTCGTGCTAACGGTGAACTTCGACCCATCCCTCACTCACCCTCCGAATTTATCGTCGAAGGTCTCGATGGTCTCTTTCCCAAACTCCAGGCTGCACGCCTTGCTGGAGCACGTTTTTCCAAATGGCGCGTCCCTATTGCGTGCGCATCTGTGGCTAGAGGCTTGCCTACAGAAGCTTCTCTTGTTGCCCAAGCCGAGACTTTGGCTCAGTACGCAGCAGTAAGCCAAGCGGCGGGTTTAGTGCCGATTGTGGAGCCAGACGTGGAGTTCTCGGAGGATGCAAGCCTGGAGCGTAGTGTGGAGGTGCACGAGAAGATTATCGCTAGGATATATGAACAGTGTAGGAAGCATGGTGTCTTATTGGAAGGTATGTATGATGACATATGCAATTTGTCCACACTTTCAGGTTCGAGAGGAACTGAAATCCAGTGATTGAGTTTCCCCACGTACCTGATCATTGAACATCATTTTTTTCAATACAGGGTCCTTGATTAAACCATCGTTCCCTCAACCTGGACGGAAGCATCCCACATGGGACAAGGTGACGCCCAAGGATATTGCATTAGCCACAAGGACTGTAATTTCACGTTCGGTGCCTTCCGCCGTTCCTGGAGTGCTCTTCCTCTCAGGTACACCCGCCATCCTTGCGATATTTATCCGTTAAGGGGTGGCGTTTATATCTTTTGCCCCTTGCCTTACTGACGACCTGGTATTTCTTGGCAGGTGGGTTACCCCCCTCAGTCGCGACCTCATACTTGAGAGCGGTAAATGAGCTGGCCGCTTCGGACCGTGACTCTCCATTCAATAGACTGCCGCCATTGACTTTTTCGTTTGGGAGGGCATTGCAGGGGGATGCGGCGAAGTTTTGGGTGAAAGGTGACGAGAAGGGGATGAAGGAGGCGTTTGAAAAATGGTCCAGAGCGTGTTCGTCAGCCGTTCTTGGCTTGGTGTAAAAAAATGTTATACTAATATGCACTTGAACGTCAACCAAGATTACAATCCCTAGCCGATCCAGATGTTTTCCATTGATGATTATACAAATTTGATGGTGCTTTCGGTGTACACTTTACATTCTATGCGATCAGATATCACGGAGCGAGGCGCTCGATCTTCCATTCTGGTTTCTCCTCTGGAGAATTCTCTACACGGAGGTATCGGACGCGATCATGCAACCGCGAAGGCTTTCCAATCCAAAATTCCACCTCACTAATAAGGGTAAGAAACATGAATGTTGGTAGTGAGGATGATACAAAAGAGGGATACGAACTTTGGCACGACTCTCCAACCGCCCCAGAACTCCGGTAGGGGTGCCGTATTGCCAAATTTCTCCTGTAACTTGTGAAGACGCTCGTGCACCTCTCCTTCACCAACCACAGAGCTCTGCTTGCTCGCCCAGGCGCCGATCTGGCTCTCGAGTGGGCGGCTGTGAAAGTACTCGTCACTCTGCTTCTGGTCTATCTTCTCAACCCTGCCGACCACGCGGACGGAGCGGTGCACATCGCGCCAGTAGAACACCAGTGCAGCATGGGGGTTTGCCAGGAGCTCCCGTGATTTACGGGATGTGTAATTGGTGAAAAATATGAAACCTCGTGTGTCTAGTTCCTTGAAAAGCACCATGCGCGCGGAGGGGATACCTTCGGGCGTCGCGGTGCTTAAGGATATGGCTTCAGGTTCCTTCACAAGCCCCCCTTCGACCACCTCTTTGAACCAGGTGCGGAACTGGTCGATAGGCGAGGGGGCTACGGAGGATGGCGAGAGGCCCCCCGCAGTGACGTACTGGTGATGAGAGGGAACCTTGAGGTGGTCGGGCTGTATTTCGAGCTCTTGCTGGATATCGAGGTCCATTGTAGTGTGGGAGCGAAGACGAAGAGCACGAGGAGATATAAAGTTGAATCTGAGCCAGTGGGTGGTGATGGCAGGAAGGAGCATCGAGCAGACGGCCACTTGCCTCAAATGGCCTTGCTCGTTGATCACGCCGACATCAGACACGATCCATGGCTTACATCGTGACTCGGTGCAAAATTATGACCACAGACCGTTCCTGGCCGATGATTGTCAGTCTAGCTCACGCGAAACAGTGTCGTGATTTAATATCTTTTAATATCTGTAGCCAGGACGGTCTGGTACGGTATCTGATAACCCAACATATCAACAGGGGAGGTGCCACTTCCATGTGCACTGTTAACTGTTTCGAGGACACAAGTGTAAGGCTGTATCCAGCTTGACATCTCCACGGGGAATTACAGTAGGAAATACTGGGAAATACTATGGAAATTGGGAGCCAGTCCGAAGAGGCAGGGTAATGGATTTTGCCGAAGGATCGATCAATCTGTGGCTTGTCTACTTAGCGCGTTGACGGTGCCTAATAACGTACCTCCTCTTTGCCCTCATCTTCCCCGCTGCGCCCCCGCTCCTCTGAGCTTCGTTGGGCGCATAATGCTCCATTCCATCTATGACTTGACCACTTTCTGTCGAAAGACCACTGGAGATGTCCCCGCAAAACTTGTCGTACGTTAATTCCGCAATTTCACACGCTGGCGTTCGTTTAACTGGATATTCAGGGGGCGTCTACCACTGTCGTGGGGTCCAAAATGTACCTCTTCGTGAGTTTCCACAACGAAATACACTGTAGAGCGAACGTAATCCTTAGCAGGGAGGCCGGCTGGTGACCGAACGAAAAATGGTTTCCGATCTTTATGTGTTTGATCTGCAGACCTTCAATTGGGAGAAGATAGCCATCTCCCCAGACGACGACGTTCCCCGTGCACGATACTTCCACAGTGCCGATACATGTGAGTATACCAATCTATCTATCTATACTTTCTGAACTTAAACGACTACTTGAGGGAACAACAAGTTAATTATCTTTGGGGGCATGAGTAATCAGCCCGACTCTATTAATCCTGACGAACTCTGTGTCCTAAACGACGTTCGCTTCTTCGATATTACAACTAGACACTGGCTACCTGCTGTGCAGCCGTCAGTACCTGTTCCGGAATCTCTTCTTCCTCGGGCGCGCTATGCCCACCTATCATCAGTAACCGCCGACCGCCTGTTTATCATCGGCGGACAAGACTTTAATAATACCTGGCTAGACGATGTGTGTGTGTACGACCTTGTTGGAAAATCATGGGTTCAGCGACGCGACTATCCGCGACATTGCGGCACCTACCGCAGTGTAGCGGTGTCCTCAAGCACAGCAGTTCGCCTTCCCCAGGAGGAAATGAGAAACTCACAATCTGCCTCAACGCTGGGGCCGCCAGGGCAACGCTTCGGACCAGACAGAGCATCTAATCCCACTACAGAATTTACCCCTACGGAATCACTCGTTCATTTGCCATATTCAGCACCACCAAGCGAAGATCATCCAAGTGACATCTATCTCTACAGTAATTACAATGTTTGTCCACAACTTCACTTCCCAGATTTTATCTATTTACTAACCCTTCATATTAGTTCACCGATGTCAAGCGCGAACTTGAAGTTTTTTCCCCTCTTCCCGACATTGATTTCACCATTCAAGACAAATCCTCAGCCATGGCTGGAGCCACCTTCCCACCGGGTCTTCGATTCCCTACGGGTGCCATTCTTGGCACGCACCTTATCATCGCTGGGACTTACCTTGCTCATTCATACCAATCTTTCTCCATCTGGGTCCTTGATCTTATTTCCATGACCTGGTCCCGCATCGACCCTGGTAAGGCCGTCGAAAGTGGCTCATGGTTCCGAGGTAGCCTCTGGGCCGAAGCCAACAAGTTCATCATATTTGGTAATCGGAATGGTAACCTCGTTGATGACTATAACCGCCGCCTCCTCTCCTGGGACCACGTCGCCGTCGTTGACCTCGAAGCCTTCGGCATCTACCAACCGCCGGCGCTCAAACTCGACATTACGATGCAGGAGCTCGGGCTTGCCGCTTTGGAAGAACGTATCGTGACAGATTTCGATATCGTGTGTGAGGATAAACGCAAAATCAGTGTCTCTCGCAAAATACTAGAAGATCGCTGGCCGTGGTTCGCTGAGGCAAGGAAGAAATTCGCACAAACAATTAAAAGGCAACTAGAGGCGCTCCCAGAGTCGGCTATGCATATACCACTACCTGATCTGCCTGGGAACGCGTCGGGGGAAGAACCCCGTGTCGATCCTCGCCTTACGGCACGCTCATTAGAGTTGTCAGAGCCATACCCCATCACATTAGCCCTTGTACAATACCTCTATACCACGGCACTGGCAACACCACTACAGCATGCACCTGCCGTGCTCAGTCAGCTATTAGTGCTCTCGGTGACATACGACCTCAAACATCTTGAGTCTCTTGTCAAGCATGCAATGCACCGCGCTCTTTCCAACTCAACCTCCGTGGGTGTGTATGAGGTCGCTACCCTGTGCAACAGCCGTAGCCTACAAATCCGGTACGTCGCAATTTTTACATTTCATTTTTGCCAATCAATCTCATCGTCATCAAACCTTCCGACTAATTTACGGATCTTGCAGCGCACTCAAAACAGTGATGGTAGACAACTTCCCCTAACCCCTTTCACTAGTTCAAATTGCTAATTTTCTCATCTTTTTTTCTTAGGCCTACACGCAAAAGAAAACATCCCGCGGTCGCGACAAAGATAATAAGCCATCTGGTGGGTCCGGAGGCGGTGGCCCGGTAAACGGCCCGGACTCTGATACACCTGGGCCTAGCAACGGAAATGGACCCCAACAGAGCCCAGGCTCGCGCCCACGAGGAACGTCCGATGCTCGGTGGCGCACTGCGGGTGATCCTAATAGTGCGAGTAATTCTGGATACAGTACGTTTGCTACCCAGTTTGTGGACAGTTCTGATGGGATGTTTACAGACACGCGACCTGCCGCCACCGTTGAGCAGCCGACGGACACGAACAATCCGAGTACGGTGCCTCAGTACATTGCAGATATCAGGGTCGTCGCGGACGTGCACAGTACTGGTCTGAGAAGCGGTCTTGATCTGAACAGTCTGGAGGCATTAAGCAATGACGATAAGTCTGAGTCTAGCAAAGAAGATCAGATCACGCCCCTCCCAAGGCTTCGGCCTGTACGCTCACAGCGACGCCCACGTGCCCAAAGCATAGTGTCAATATACACCGAGGCAGAGATCCAAGAGCTAGCTGATTATCTCTCCGAATTCACGGCTGCTGACTCTAGCGGCACTCGGGATACGACTGAGCGCTTCGACTCACCAGCAGAACATTACTCGCCCTCCATATTACATGTCAGGGATGACAGTATATTCGCTTTTTCAAAACGGGACTCTGGGTCAGCCCCTTCGGTCGCACCATCCTTGTCTACATCGATTGCAACCCTAGCAGATACAGACCCATACCACTCTGACCTAGATGGACACAGCGACAAGAACGAGTATCATCTCCCATCTTTGGGTGCCTACCATCGACACCGCCCACCACGCATTTACACAGACTCTATGCAGTCGATTCCGCCCTCTCTCACATCTTCACCATCTTACAGTTCCTTATCAGCCGGCCGCTACCCCATTACTCCCCTCACGTCTTCTTCTGAGCTCCTCGGCTCCGATCTGGACATAATCAAGGAACAATATGTCCTCAACACCAATCATAGTCTCGACGATGTGGAGGTAGTGGAGCATATTTCCGACACCCCCGATCCCTACGCCATCGACCTGAATTTGCTGGCACACGAAAATCCCATGAAGCAGTGGCCACAACAGCGATCCAACATCCGCTGGGTATCACCACCGCCTCTGGATATCCCCCGCACAGAGCCTACTGCGAATAGCACCCTGCCATCCGCTGCTCCGCTCTCTATCAGCCTTGACTCTATCTCACTCGCCCCCCCTGACCCGCCTACACCACGAACGCCTGGTGGCTCAGCCTTTGGGCGGCTACTTGGTCGTAAGAAGAGCGCTACCCTAGATGGGCAAGTCACAGCGGCAGGGAAAGAGAAGGAGAAAAAGAAGAAAGATAAAAAGGGATTCCTTGATGGGGAGACGTCTGAGCAGAGGAAGGAGCGGCTACGTAGGGAGAAGTTGAGGACTGCGCTTGCGGTGCATCCTGTGGTCATGGGAGGAATGATGGCTATCGGTTAAGGGGCAGCACACCAACCTCTCTTGATCTCATGCAATTCCTATCTTACATTCGTTTCTTAACGGACCCGAATGTTACCTACAAAGTAGTCTGCCTATCCTCCCTCTTATCCTTGGATCTTATTCATCACTGACACTCATTTTTACTTAATTATTACTCTCCCTTGTATATTTTTTGTGTTGTGGCCTGTATAATCGAAAGGCTGCTTGTACTCGGAAGCCAGCGCGAAGGCACGACCGGAACATCTGTATATTCGTGGTGATGGACAGCATGTACGTGGTCTCAAGCTGACTGCCACGAGAATCCTTCACCTTTCAAGCGTATACGTCAAACTTTGAGATTTGAAGTTAGATCCAATTGATCTAAAATGTAGTGAGGATTCCGGGGTGCTGGGGCTACCGTACCAGAGTGTGCAGGGCCGGGTGCTTGGGTGGCCCATATAAAGGCCTGGCGGTATTGGCCACAACGGCACTGAGGCTGAAGTTGGATAACGAGAATTTAGACAATGAATTCGAACTTGGATGTCGATTGAGAATTTCTGACTTACAGAATTTACATAATCAAGTCAGCTTGTCGAAAGCGAAACGCGCGAAGAATTACCGAATGCTGTGGGCTTTAGTTGAAGCAAAACGTTAGCCTAATATCTGGAGTTCTGATTTAAAGTTGGATGAACTTGCTAATTTTGATTTTACGTGAAGGACAAGACAATAATCTTATGAAAGTCTTGGCAAATTCTTTGAACAAAGATTAGATTAGACAAGACCAGGCACCGCTCCACTCTGCCATCATGACATAGGCTAGGCCTACTGTCGTTATCGTCCGAAACGTGCAGGAGAAAACAGGGCCTGTATACAAAAGCCTGTGGCCAAATTTTTTCTTGATATATCGAGGATGCATGAGACTTTCAGTAGAACTGGGTCTTGATACCAGGCCTATTCGAGGACTCTTCCACGAGGTTCCAAGGTCGTTCACTTCGTTCAAATATAAGCAAGTCATTGGCCAGTAATTGCCATGGCCAGAACTATCAAGTTGGTTATGTGGCCGTGTTCAGATAATTCATCCGAGTCGTTACAAAAATTAAAAGATAGAGGAGCTGTTTGAAGGGTGAAAATTAGTGTTTTATGTAGCGCGTTGAAAGCGCAATAACTCACTCTTTTTGATGGGCGGCTGTGTGCAAGCCCGACCCATGAATACATTCCGCCTACAGTATACGCCCACCTAGCTAGCTCTTACCGCTTTCTACACCCGCCACACCATACTCGCCTATGCCAAATGTCAATTATTGTATACAATTGTGAGTTTGTTATATCAAGACAGGAGAAGGAAGAAAATGTAATTTGTGTCTAAGATCGTCAATTGTGTCATGCCAGATCGTTGATTGATCCAGATCCAATAGGAAATTCCCGTGTAGGGTCCATGGACAGCACAGTCCAGAGTCTCGATGTGCGGGCGTCTGAGACTACCAGAGATTCAACGGGCTCTGTAGGAGCTGCAGTAATAGAGAATGGAACAGTGTCAGGGGTCGGATTGGTTAGTGGTTCGGGCAGATGAACTGGAGGTTCTTGTTGAACTATTTCAATTCTTGGAAATATATGATTGACTGTGAGATATGGTTGTTAGCAGCAAATAAAACTTGGACAAGCTATCGAACTTACACTCTTTGGCATGAGCTAAAGAAACATAGGGTGAGAATGTGTATATTCGGGTGTTGAATCACTTACCAAGGTCTGTTTGCTGATCACAATTCCTGCCTTCTTGACAGTCTTTTCTGCTCATAATGGTCGGGTCTTTTTGTCGCTCTCGTACCCACCATTCTTTAATACCCCATAGAAAGACTTCAAAGGCACAGGGTCTACAAATATTGTTATGCGGTGCGGAGGGGTCCGAATTTGTAGCGGCAGGAACAGCATGTATGTCCGAAAAGAGCTCAGCCTCTATCAGAGGCTTAAAACCCCTTGGTTGCGACTGAATATATTGGATTATCTAGAATGTTACCTTCAGGAAATATTTTTAGAGTATAACATATTATACACACCTCGCGATAGATGCGGCGAGGGGCTATTTCACGGGATGCGAGATAGTCAAGCATGATTTCAACCTCGACGTTGTTGTTGTCAAAGCACTCGTATAGGTCGGTAGACATGATCATATCGCCGAAAGTCGACAGTTGATGAGGTTGTTGTTGAAGGAGAGTAGCAGCAAGGCAACGACCCTGTACACCAATCCCGCAGAAATAGACCTGACAAAGGTCACATTTCGTTGTCGTTGGCGCTTGAGTTGCCAACAGGCTCTCGCTTGACACATTATAATTTTATGATGATGTCTTGAACAAGTAGATAAAAGAATCTTACCAATTTCCACAGTTGGAATGTCCAGGCGGTGTACCATCTTCTAGGTGCCATGCGCGGTCAATATCGGTATCAGGGTCTGCAATCGGGTGGGGACATCTCCATCCGGACGGATGTCCAGCTACGCAGTAAGGACATGGGCGAGCAAAATCTGGATGGGTTACGTTTGCATCTGGGGACGGCTCTCGCGGCGGAGGAATCTGCGTAAGGCAATGAGTCAAATAGCCCAAATGAAAATATAGGAGCGCGGACCCGCAATGACTGGCCGAGTTTGTAGATTTCATCGGCCTGTTGGCGCTCTCGTTCGGTGCGAGCTTTGTAGGGTGCAGCGCGCAATAGAGAGTCGATTACAGATTGGATTGCTCGAAAAGGTGTGACGACTGTCGAATGACCACGACAAGCAGGGCAATTCGTTCCTCCATTCTATGTGATGATCAATCAGTACGGTTCGATGAGGATGTTGTATGAAGAAAAATAATTGGGGGGGTTGAAGAGTTTTTCGGTGGGCCTGAAAAATTTCAGTGGTCCTCCAAAAGAGGATGCCACTGGTATTGACTGATGGAGCTGGGCATGTGGCGGGATACTCACACGAATCCAAAGTGCACAGCAACTACAGCATAGGCCATTAGTATTGGAGTACCACGAGGAAACATAAAGAGAATTATACCTTCCACAAAAGAAATGTTGGCAGGGATTTACAATAACAGGCTTATAGACCAGCTCTGAACAGCAGCCGCACTGAAGTTCCTGAGCCAAGTCATCTACGAGTCTGGGACTGACGGTGGGAAGGATAGCATCGACAGCACCCCTGTCCTCGTCAGTAGGGGGATTGTCTTCTTTTATCCTCTTCCGGCTGGCATCCTCTTCGAGGCCCTCAAAGGACGATGAAGCCCTTCGCTTGAGCGAGGTGCTTGGATTGGAAGATTCACGCGACACAATGACATTCAAACTTGTATCGATGAGAGGAGGGGGCGTCTGAGTGACCTCCTGTGCGCTCATGTCAAGTCGGCAGAGAAGCGAGGTGTTGGTGGTTTAAGGGCAAGAGCTAATTTGTGGACGTTGTCTCTAATTAGATTTCCTGTTATGGTAGTCCTGATTATAATGAGGTCCTTTGTCGATTTCGTATTGTTGTCTTTATCCTACTAAAAATACAGATGTAATGCAAAAAAAAACTACATAGCTAACGATAAGCATGCAAGCTAACAGCAGGTGAGGATAGGGGGAGAGTTAAATTGCTGGGTGGGGGCGGATTTACCCCGGCAACATAGCACGCATTTACCAGCCGCTCTCGGAGGCTGTCATACCGATGGCGTTGTTCTAAATCTGATTGTCAGCAACCATGTACAAAACATTCAGGCGAGCTGTTTACCAGGGCAGGGCCACAAAGCTGTCAAACTGCGAAAAAAAATTAATTTAGAAGAATGGGTTTCAATGGAAGACAATACACACTAATCAAGTGCTGGGAGTAAAGCTTTACAAACATTCATTGCAACTGTCAGTGTGTGATCACACTCCCATAATGACAAGGCGCTGATGCGGGTGAGTTTTAGTGGCACCGAAAATGGGCGCGAAACCACATACCGAGAAATCTGGCTCATGAACCAAAAAACGAAAAACGGTCGCCGCGCTAATAGGTTATTGGAGTTCCCAGTGATTGTATGGAGGCCAAACATAAAACGTTCCGCGACAGTCGCCTGGTGAGTCACTTTACAGCCCAAAAAAAAGCGGTCAATCATCACCTGTACAAGCATAAGAAGAGACTTTCGTACACCATTCTTCCGCTTTGTTACGATGGAACAATCCATTCACGTTACTGGGAGGACGATTGTCAGAGGCTTCGCAATCAAAATGGTGACTAGGACCGACGCAGTAACGAGGGGAATGAATCGTCGGAATTCATATGAGATACACATTCTTGTGCTGTAAGTAGAATGAGAGTCAAAAACGTTTACAGGAGAACGAATGGCTTACTTAAAGATATACTCTCTCGCTTGGAAGATGAACTGACGTTCAATACGGCAGGTATGTTTGTTTAAGGCAGCTTCAAGCGCGTCCGCTTCCAGCCATGTCTTCACCGCGAACTGTGCCTTCAAGTCGTCTGTTGTCCGGGTATCATTCCGCATCCGTATGCAGCCATGCCACAATAAAAACGACCGGTCATGGAGCGCCCAAATAGTATCCTTCGAGGAATGGTGAGACGTCAAAGCAGGGGAGTATGCAATTGATTCCCCAGAAAACAAGAGTGCATACTGAATGAACAAAACGTCACCATCACACAGCTGCCCAGAGTCATCGAAAAAGCACTTACATTAGATGGGTCAGATATAAATAGATTGAGAGCACCAGATTGATGCGCAGTGGTATAAGATGCATGTCCTGCGGCAAGAATCATTGAGCTCCAACACAGACGACGACACGACTCCTTCCTAATCTCTGCCGCACTCCAATTGTTATTCCAAGCAGGTGTCGAGGCCCAAAGTGGCGTATGGTCGTTGCATTCCGGCCAATGTGTGCTCAGTGTCATTAAGCGACACGAGCAACCATGTTCACCAGAATCTTCACGAGGGGAGACACGAATGGATATTCCACTTACAGGGGGCATATGGGGATTGAAATCGACGTCCGGGGAGAACCAGTCTCGCCTTGTAGACTCAAGGACTGCAGGAACTGCACCAGGCGAAAATGTGGAGGTCTTAGGATCGTCTGCGTCCACGAATGTGAGAGAAAGGCTGCGGATAATGGAGTCGAGCATGATCATGGAAGAATTCGAACGCGAGGAGGAGTGGAATGGGTGTGCACAGACTTCGAACAGGGCCAGAAGCTGAACAAAGGCTGTCAGTAATACAGTATACCCAATGAACATGTTTCGTACCCATGCAGCCTGAGCAAGAGTTTCATCGATCCACCCTGCATTGAAACTAGCATCCAGGGCACTTTGTGCTTCGTCCCGGAACCGCAAAGCACGTTCTCTTCCAGTGTTGCCAAAACCAACTTCCGAGCTCTGCCAAAACGTTGACATTGCAAGCAAAGCAAGAACAAGACTAGGTTGAATCCTCTCTCTCCTGGAAGCATCGTAGTAATTTCCATAGAAACTTGGTATGTGAAAGAACGAAAACCAATAATTTGAGGTGTTAAACAAGAACCGGATATCAGATGTGACTCCTTGTGCTGCAGACACTCGTTGCGCGGGGGAAAGCATTTGCCGACGATTGGAATCTGGATAGATGTATAACGATAGGAGAGAGTCCCACCAGATTTTGCGAGTGAAGTTGAGAGACGGTTCACACGATACGCTAGACACGGCCTCTTCGTCATTATCGTTGATCTGGGTGATGTATGCATGAGCAGACTGGGCTGGATGAGAGAATTGTTCGAGGGGGATGATAGCAGATAAATCAAAAGCATCCTCATATACAAGTGGGGGAGTTACGTCAAGAATGTTAGCAACTGGCTCACCATCCACGAGATGGACGGGATCACGAGTGGGTGCCGAATATTGTGTGTCTGGCGATCTTCCTACTTTGGGAAGGGGTAAAAAGTCGATTGGTGAGAGAGCGTCACTGTCTGCTGGAGAGGGAAGCGGTATTGATGATGGCAGCGCAACAGAGTCCGTTTCACTGTCGCTATGGCTGACATCCGGTGGAAGCGGTTGGTCAGGCGTTGTTGTGCTACGATATGATGCATCCCGTCGGCGACGGCGGCGGATGGGTCCAACTTCCCCATCCTCCTTGGCAATCCTTTGACGTGCTCCTGGCATTTTGTCGGGACCACGACGTTTGGGGATAGGATCATAATCGCAGTCATTATTTCCGGTCGTTCTCCTGGAGCAATTATGGCACGCTGGTTTAGCACCGTCACAGCGAATCTTTCGAGTACGACTTGCGAATCGGAACAATCAAAACTGAGTTCAGTCCGGTAGAGAATAACATACCACTGCACGCATGCCACGAAGACCCTGCAGCGAGGTTTTCCTTGAGTCGTAGGTGGCTGGTCAGGAGCCAATTCGATACGAGGTTTTTCGCGTCGAGGTTTTCTTTTTGGAGGTGGTGCTAGTGGTGCAACCGATTCGATTGGGCGATCAGGACGAGGTCGCATACCGGGCTCTCGTTCAACAGGACTTTCGCTTAGCACCTGTTCGTCGTTCGAATTATACGAGTCACTCGCTGTTGAGTCGCGTCGTGGTGGGTAACTGGAAGAAGTTAGTGACGTGCTGAGTCTGCTTTCCTGGGTTGCAGCCTGCAGGTCCGCCCTTTCATTGATATTTGAACGCGAATAAAGTGGGCTAGGTGACAGTGATCCTGCGGTATGACGCTCTGCACTTGTTTGGTGGTTGAGATACAGCTCCGAACCTTCAGAATTGGGAAGAGAAACAGGGTGTGATTGAGAGTTTCCTGGGTATCGCGTATTTGACGTCAAAATGGGCACGCCATAAGCATTGACGGAGCCATACTCTTCGCCAGAGTATGAGGGGCCGTTTGAGAACGACTCTGAACGGGTTCTGGAGGGCATAACGAACATGGCGGAGATGAAGCAAAGGGTATACGGGGATTAGAAGAGGCGCATGGAAAGGGAGAGGACTGAGAAGGAAAACGAGGGTCAATAACCTGTTTATACTCCAACAGAATCACTGAATCCACTACAGTACTCACATTGGAATTGCAAAAGAATGTTGTCTTGTGTTTACTTGGTCACTACGCTCCCAACCACGATCTATATATTCCATGAACTGCTCACAACCTTCCTCACTCAGTTCCTGATGCCCTTTCCCCGCATTTCTGTTCCCCTTCCCTTCTCTTCCGTGAAATTTCATCGGCAATGTGGGGTAAAGTCTGGACAACTGTGTCGCACATGGTCACGCCATGCCCCCAGACACCCCCGGCCTCCGGCTACTAGTGCATTCTTGTTTTGACAAAAATCAAACGCAAGATTCTACGTCTCTTCGAACCTCAACTGAGCCAACGAGGAAGGCCTTTCGACACCCTCAGACCGATGATTATCTCGCAACAGCTGATCGATTTAGGTAGCGATGCAATTAAATTGTTGCCATCTAGTGGTTCTTGCGTATCTGGCTACCTTGTGACAAGGGACTCGAGTTCGACATTTTGGCTAATAAAGGATCACGGTGGCCACACGAAAAATGCGTACCTCCCCCCTGTGTCGCAAAGTTTGGTGATCTAAGTGTCGTATCTTGATGCTATCTGTCATCGGCGGTCACCTCCCGAGCTACATCCTTTTACGCGTCCGGATATCACTGATCCACCATGTCTCCTGGCACATAGTAGCATCAGTTGAGCTGCTTGGCTGATTAGTCCTTGAACTACAATGTATATATATTTTCAGTGGTCATCCGATTTACTCGTTTCGATCCCACTTTCTTTCCTTTCCCTCTCTTTTTTCGTCCCGGGCAAGTCCCTGTTGTGACGACGTTTACTCCCCCTTTCATTATCCTTGCCACTTTCGCCTCTGGATCAATATGTTTACTTTCGTTTGTGTTCTTCTAAGTTCATTTTTGGTTGCGGGAGTCTGCGCTGGGCCCTTGCCACCACATTCACGTCGAGCAGATGCGCTCTCCGCCAATCAGATCAGCAGTCTTGCACCATTCACTCAATTTGCTCGAGCCGCTTATTGTGAACCGGAGAAGATCGAGGGCTGGAAGTGCGGACGTACGTTCCTTTCTTGTACCTGTCAATCGCCCAGACCCTGATCGACACTCTAGAGGCTTGTGACGCACTTCCGGGATTTGAGGCCACCCTCACGGGTGGCGATGGTAATGCCGTGCAGTTTTGTATGTAACAACTTCCATATACGACTATGCGCTCGTACTCACATTAACATTTCCCATTTAGTTTTTGTTGGCCACTGGCCACAAGAGAATACCGTAGTGGTGGCGCACCAAGGAACCGATCCTCTCGAATTGTCAGTCACTAAATCATAATTCGCACCGTTTTTCTGGCCACTAACAAGCATCCTGCTTATGTAGGAAGTCAGTCTTGACTGATCTGGAAGTGCTTCGAGGACCCCTTGATGCTGAGCTCTTCCCTGGAATACCATCAGATGTTTCCGCCCACACCGGTTTCCGTGACCAACATGCTCTGAATTCCAAGACCATCACAGCAGAGGTTCAGCGGCTGCTAGCTGACAAAGGGTCAAAGAAGGTTATTACTGTGAGTTCCCGGCCTTCGTTATACAACGTTATGGCGTTCAATGACATCACCTCCAAAGATCGGCCACTCTCTTGGGGGCGCTCTTGCAATGCTTTCTGCATCATCGTTGCGTTTACAGTTGCCCCAGGACATCTCAGTAACTTCGACGACATTTGGTACCCCACGAGTTGGCGATGCTGAGTTTGCCGATTTCTTCGATTCAAAGGTTCCAGAGTTTAAGCGCGTGAACAACGACAAGGTGACTGGGTTGCCATGATCATAATATTTTGGCCGTTGTCCTGAACTCACTTTTAGGATCTGGTACCAATCATACCTGGCCGATTCCTGGGTTTTAAACATCCACAGGGCGAGATTGTTGGTCTTTCTTTGACCCTAAAGCAAAGCCTTACCCTGACACCATCCTCCACGCAGCACATTCTCTCAAAAGACGAGGTGGTCGCATGCGCAGGTAATACTTTGTAAACCATCTTATAGCTTCTGCTTAGCTCACCACCTACGAATAGGCCAAGATAATGATGACGACGATCAGTGCCAAATTGAGACGGTCTCAAATATTTTCGAAGGCAACGTAATTGATCACTTGGGTTCGTCCATAGTATTCGCAGTGGCATTCATGCTGAATATCTTCCCCTCCTGCTGTACTTAGGCCCCTATGAAGGAATCTTCATAGGAACACCGTTCTGCTTCTAGTGGGAGTCTATTTAATTGTGATCGTGTGATCATGTCCACTCGTTTACCACTTCTCTCTGCATGAGCCTTGTCAGTGTGCAGGATAGAAACAATAAAAACTGAATGGAGCCAGATTTAAAGGGGAGAGTCTGGCTGCAGTTTGTAAGGCACGTTCAAGAGACTGTATGCCAACCATGTAGTGAGAACAGAGCCATTTGTCTCGATCGACATGCACCCATGCCACACCATTGGGTTTACTTCATAATTTTCATTTACTATTCTCCTCACTCGAAGACCCTTGACGTTCCCGATCATTCAATGTTCATCATATCAATGTGCATCAAAAAACTCTCGACTGTGAAAGTCACCCTGGGAGCCAGCAAACTGAATGTCCTATACTCAGTGGCGTGGCTCAGCATACTCATTCTCACCTGGGTCGCAGGAGTAAAAAATATCAGGGTTCGAAAGGTCTTGTGGACCATTTTACTATGGAGTTCAGACGTCTCGCAACCGCGAATTTGATTGGGGTTCTTATGGCACTCGCGATACCGAGTGCCGGACACCTTCCCCACACCACCCCAACGGAACCTTCTCTTTTTTCTGGGAACCAGCTAGAAAAATCCAGTCTCCGTTGCACCGCGGATTCAAGTTCAGTAGTAATGTTCTCGAAGAGTAAAACGCGGAAACAAGTCAAAGTATTGGTAACTATGTTGATTGGTAGTGCCCATTTTCAAAATTGGACAGGAAAACAGGAGTTGTCTATAAAACGAGTCCCAAAGACAATCAAATGTGCATACGAAACCTCTCTCGATGTGTATACATAAACCCGAAATGTGCCATTCTACCCACCGATTGGGGAAGCCTCAAGCTTGATAACTTCTGTCGTTATCCGTTCTTTGACTACGGATGTGGTTGCGCTAGCCACATTGATCTTCGCGTACGTTCCCTTCACTAAAAACGAAGGGTTTATGGCTGTCATAGAGTGCACGGCCTATGTAATGGTAATGAGCGGCCTGGTTCACAAATTGAGATACGAGAAGCAGACCTTTGAGAAGTGCTTCAGTCTACTTGGTACTATTAGAATGTCAGGAGCACTGCCCACTAGCTTAAGGCCGTCCATATGAGTCACGCTCAAGTTGACCTCGTGAGATATATCTAATGGTACAGGGAACAAGGGATAGAAACTAGGTTGTTTGGGTAGGTGAAATACAAATTAAATGTATGGCGCTACCCACCTGCGCTGTTGCAGGAGCTGGCGGCATGTATTTGCCATCGGATCAGCCCCCGTATCGTCGGCGGCAGGAGGTATCGAGTCCGCCTCTTTGCCTCGTTTGACAAGCTCTTCCTTTCGTAGGTGATAAAGGACGTCAACGCTGCTCACCGCAAATGAAATGCTATTGATCGAGAATCGTGCAGGGTTAGGCACTAGATGGATACGCTTGGACCTCGTCAATCAGTTGGCATATAACCACAGCAAGAACTTGAGTCTCACAGAATCCGAGCCAGTAAGCTCTAAGCCCAGTTCGCCCTGGGGAAATACGGCTTGCCGACTGATGATATCTCGAACGCTTGGAACGAGAACTGCCATGCTGCCATGGCAGGAGTCAAGGAAGCCACGCAGAGGTTCGATAAACATCGAACGAAAGAGTGCCACTGGGGTAAGGTCAGTCTCCCCATTCTTAATTCTTGGGTGTTGCACATCGACGAATGGTCCAATCTGTGTCGATAGCTAAGTTCCTGTGGAGGGTGGACATCGGCGTGTTGAACTTACCAGGACAACAACAGCGGGTTTATCGGTCTTCATAGCTTTAAGAAGTGCTCGCCATGGCCTGTACGACAGATCTGCATCCGGAGTGAAGGGTCCACTAGCAATAAAAACAGAAAAGGGCGTATCATCGAGTCCTGGTTCTGACTTCAGTGCTTGGGAGGTGGTATTAGGTTTCGAAGGTGGTACCTGATTCATGTCAATGCAAAGATTATCAGACCGAAGATTATCAGATAGCTTACTGAAAGTATCTCAGAGGCGAGGAACCATCCACCACCTCCATTCTTGCCTTTCAATGCAACTATAGCACCTGGAAAAAGGCTTGCACTTCCAACCCCGTGCGCGCCACCTCGAATTACAAGCCCATTGTCAAATCTGAGCGGCACTCGCGCACCAGATGAGAGCATACGAGAGGATTCAAGCGCTATGGTTGTTTCCGTAATCTTCGATGGCACCGAAGAAGTATCATGATCGTGGACTATTCGGCCTATAACTGTAATCTCGTCCTTGGTAGAGGTTTGAGCATATCTTGAAAAGATAGTTAATGTCCAACTCGTACTTACATCGGTCGAAGATGATGGGTCACCAAACTCAGAGATGTTGTAATGGTCTTTGATCATTTCTGCGAATTCATCTATCCTATCATCAAGTGCTGAAACATTTGCATGAGCTTCATTGGTGATCGCATGAGGTGAAAGGTGTAATACCTTCACTCCTCTCTGATATCTTTTCATACATGTAACGATCTGGGATCCAGCGTCAAATGCAAGAAAAGGACCGAAAACGCGTAGAACGCACACGTAAGAGGCTTCCGAGAAGTTGCATCCATGTCTGGCCCCTTGAACATGACACTACTACTTGTGCTTGGCCCAGGCACACCAAATGCCTCCTCCGTCTTTATTTGCACCATCCCCGTTCGCTGTGCTGGAGTCACGTTCTTCAACATATTTGCTGGTATTCGTGAACGATTGACCAAAGCAGTACTGGACATAGAGGTGGCCCGTTGCTGTGGGCGCTTCGCGCTCTCTTTCGTGATGTCACGTTGAATTTGAGCTTTTAGTGCAACGATGGAATCCATTGTGAAGGCCGAAATTTCTGAGCGAGTGGAAGATGGCCTGAAATTCAAGGCTTCCCATTTGTATAAGAGTGTTTCTGCAGTTAGGTTGTATATCTGACAAATCGAAGTGCCTATTGCCCATGAGTGATTCCAGGTCAACGGAGCAAAATTGCGTACATTCATCAAGGAGCTTCTCATCCATCCCAGTCCTATCTCCGAAGAGCTGTGCGACATTGTCTCTAGTCGTGGACGACATGACGCGAAAAGGAGCGGTCGACGCGTCCGAGAAACCCTAGTGATGTTCAAAATCAAGTTGAACGCGTCGGTCACCAGTTATTGGTCACTATAACCATGAGCCGTGTGACATATAGCTTAGATAATTTATGGTTAGCAAAAAAAAAACATTTAATTGCTCTGAAACCTGGACAAGGGCTTAATCAATCCGCGTTAATAACTAATAGGGACCTGGAAGATGACGCCCCTTGGGCGGATGGACGGCGACCTGTGCCTATAAGATCCTCCGTGCCACCACTACCACTCGGAGCTCTTGGCCCAAGATCATGACAATGTATAGTAATACACTTGCAAATTCCAAGAGATATCAGAAACGTATAGTAATGGCCGCTTGTGAGATGGATGCTTTGTCGCGGTAATCGAGGCAGAAATCGATAAGATGCGTGGCGAGTTGCGAGTGGCAATATATCGGTCATATCGACCGTGTGCTGTAGTGTACGATATATAGTGATGCATAAGAGGGCGACCAGTATGGGTGGAGCATAAGATTAATCCTTGGACTCTGAATTGGTGGATGTGTCTTGTGGCTCATCTACAGAGTTGTCATTGTTTGAATCATGTGCGAGGCCGCTTTCCCTGTTCATTGGACTTGTTGAGCTGGTTGGTGATACAGATAACGTTTGGTGGCCATTGCCATGGCCGTTGTTGGGCGATGCATGGGGGATACTGACGATGAGAAAGCCGAGTGGGTGATTGCGCTAATTCATTGAATGTATACATACTTCTCAGGATTAGGGATCGCCGTTCCAACAGTGTTTTGCGGGGCGACCCCAGCCTTGGAAAGTGCATAATCACCTGAGTCGAAGTATTTACGATCCTATGTTACAAATTAGGGGGTTGTCATCGGATACCTTGGGATTCACGTACTTTCTGCATTTTCATAAGTACATTCTTGTGCGTTGGAAGTTTTCCATACTTGGCAAAGAGCTGCTGCTCTTGCGGATTCAGCTTCTGTGGGGAATCGATAGGTCAGGATCCGGTTTGAGAAACATGAAGGCTTGCACGTACACTAATGTCGATCTTGTTGCGCTGAAATGGAAGCATGGTGGGCCAAAGAACTTTAGCGGAGGGGAGGGGTAAACCGCTGAGGGAGGGGTAGAGGGTACCTATAAGCTATGATGACTTTGCAACTCAAATAGATATTTTTATCAAGGGGCACGGCCCACTCACGGCCCCTGGTTAGTGTCATTGCGGGGTTTTATCGGAGTTCAAATATCGCGGCCATTTCCCTGACGACCCTTTCAGTCTTTAAACTGGAGTGTTTATGGTGCCCCTCCATTGGTTCCTAAGCAACTATGTACGGGCAGCGACATACACAGAGGAGTAACTTTCCATCGTTCATGGAGTAGTGGAGTCGAAGTCCATGACAAATAAAAGATCCTCTCCAAAGCATGCAGGCTGTACAGCAGTTCCAACAACCTCGAGCTCTCCACGCCACAACTCTTCATCACCATTGTCGCATTGACTCTGGAAGTTCCTCAGCTGATGATCTAAATCAGTTGCTGAAGGGCATGTGATGTCAAGGGCGAGTGAGTGGTGAGAAAGAGGCGTCTTTAGAATGCCATGTTTTACCACTACATCCACTGAAACCCCATTGTCCTGGACCAGATCGTCAAAGATAGTACCCGTACTAGCGGAGATATCGTAATCGGTGTCAGAAAGAATGCCCAGATCGAAGTCGTCACCTCCGTCGAATATATCATATGGTATGTCAAGGGGAGCTGGAATGTTTTCCTCCTCAGTATTCATGCCGGTTCTATCTTCAAAATGAGTTGTCTCCAAGCTATCCATGTACCCTAGGCTTGAATACACAGTCTTTTGCTTCCCCATTGACTCAATAGCTTGATTTGATAGTGGTACGGAGATTGACGGCAGACGTAAAGAAGCGAGGGAAACCGTGTCCCGAGATCTGGGTCTTAACTCAAGCTTTTGTGAAACGTCCTGAGAGTCATCATAGGTTGTGCCTTCTTTCCTGGTAATGTGACCGCCAAGATGAAACATATTCGACGGCATGCCAAAATTATACTTGAGGGGGCATAGTTGTGAAGGATGAGTGCAGAAAATATCGTCGTTGTCGTCAAAGTCTAGCCAAGGTAAAGGGACATCGCAAGCCAGAACACCTTCAGTGACTGGGAGTGGGACGATCCTCTGAGGCTGACATTCCCTGTAATTAGTGGGGAGGTCCAAAGAAGCTAACCCGCTGTCAGTCTCATTCACATCACCAACCAGTAAAGCTTTGTAATCCTCGCCGAGTTTCGTGCCACTAGGAGGGTCGTATTCGCCGTCTGGAAGCGTACACAGGTGATCGGCAGTGGAATTCGAAGAAGAGGATTGTATCAGACTTTCTTTGAAAGGATCATCCCATAATAACTTTTCGTGGCAGTAAATGCCGTCATCCACCGGTGGAATGTTGCGTTCTTGGGACAAGTCTTCATCGTCGGCTCGATCTGCAGATGCATTGGCTACACCCTAATGACATTAAATCCATAAGTGTGATCCTTCAAACCCAGAGTAGATTGATACACCAGGCTCGAGATAGACTATGTCAGACCTTGAATTGTGGGCGGGCCAATCCACCACGGTAAACCCTTTCCAATGCGAAATACAGTGCACCTTCATCAGAGATATCTGCATGGCTAGATTTCAACTGAGAAGGATCATCATCCTCGATTGAAGAGAGATATGTAGAGAGTGAATTCGCTGTATCGACCAATACGGCCAAGCGTTGAGAATGCAAGGCCTAACAGCTCAATTGAGCATTTGTCACGACGATACGCTGAGCGGAGGAGACACCTTAATGAGGCGGCGGCATCTACTGCGGAATGCAGCATTTGGCGACCTACTCATAATGCGGAAAATCGAATACGCGATTCCCGGAAAATAGGCAGATTCCGCGTTGAGTTGCTATCCAGCAGATAAATTATATTACCTTGGATGAGGTTACGAGACGGTGATTGGCACACCTGACACCAAGGACCAAAAATAAGAGGATAACGCCTTGAATGAGGAGACCGACATCAAAATATGACAATGATGACTGAATGTAATGAAACTCGCTTGACAAGCTGCCATGTCATGAAACGTCCAACGATGTTGTTCAGGAGGGTTTTGTAGGGGAGGGACAGTCTTGGAGCGAATGGAGAGGTAACTCGTGTGGGCTTGGCCTGGGAAGAGTCGAACGTTTGCCAGGAGAAAAACAGATCAATTGCCACCAGGATATATGGAGGAGTCGTCTCTGGATCTGCAGGTATTTGGCGTGACGAGGTCAAAATCACTACGCAGCATCTTTTAAGTAAAGTAGCACATAACGGAATTCTGACCCACCCTTTGAAGCTCCGCGGTCTTTATCAATGTACAACTTTGAGATAGCGTTGAGACCGAGTCCAGTTGCATTCTGGCAATACACATTTAGTCTGGTATGTGCGGTGATAGGCTTGCTTTACCATTCTGAAGCACTCCACAAGGTGTCCCGCCAATGCAGACGCATAGAGCTCCTCAGCTGAGACATCTTCTCCGTCTATAGATCCAAACAAGGTGATGGGAAGGTTAGAAGCCAGATGAACATCCACATCGTCTGGAAAACGTGTCTTGTTGAAAGTATACACAATATTGGAAGGGTTCCCAGCTACTAGGTGATGTCGGACACTGAGACTCAGGCTATTGTGGTCCGACACTGCTCGGATTCTTGACTGACATGCGATAGAGGGCATAAGGAACCCGGGTACTTATCCATACAGCACAGTGCAAGCTGTATGACAAGGGAATGGTCGGGCAAATCGGGGGAAAATAAATAAATAAATAATAATTTTTGTGATTAGGCGCCACAGCCCCAGTGGGACAGCCACCCGCAGATTGATTATTTCACAACTTCTTGACCATCGTTCGTTTTCTTCCATCGGCTTCCGTGCTTTCTGCACCGACCTTCTCTGTGTACTTATAGTAATGGTATACCCACACACTTTCGATATATGTTCAGATACTGACGGAATGAATCTTCCCTTGATGAAGGGTTCCGAGCTGGACCAGAAGATCCAGGATGTCCTCAAGCATATTCAAACGGAACGCAAGATCCTAGAGGCATCCCAACACATTCGACAGGCAACTAGCAACCAGGATGTTCTCAGACGTAACGAAGCCAAGATAAGGGAGACTGAGCGATCCTTGTCCTACTTCCAGGACACTTATCGTGAACTCCAAGCTCGTAAACAACAGCAATCGCAGCAGGATCAGCGTCAAGCCGTATCTACTTCACCATTGGTCTGTATCAATAAACGGTCCCCAATATATGTGAAACTGACGACTTACTTTTGTGCGTTTAGGCTCCTTCAAGGGATTATGATTTAGGGTATGGTGGGCGTCCAGGTCATGCTTCCGACCAAGGACTTTCGATGGGTCTACCACCACAACCTGGGCCTCCAAAACCCAAGCAATATACCAATCTCGACTTAATCAAAGCTGACACCCCGATAACGCCAGCCAAGATATCCAGGATGTTACATCAACTCGAATTCAAACTTCAGGTAGAAATGCAATACAAAAAGGGTATAGACAAGATGGCGAAGCTTTATCAGGCGGATGGCGATAAGAAATCAAGAGCCGACGCGGAAAGCAAGAAAATTGAAAGCGACAAGAAAATACAATTGCTTCAGACGGCTCTCAAACGATACAAGAATTTGCACATTTTGGACGATTTTGTTGAAGAAGAGGAACCCGGTACGTATCTCCTGATGCGCCCGAAACCATACACTTGCTTATTTTTTACAAAGGCCCTCCCGGCCCTGATGGCGAACGTAAAGAGAATATGCGTTCTAAGCCCTTGTCTGGCACACTGTATGTCACAGTCAAAGGTGCTCGGGAACTTGATCATGCACCAATCGTTTCTTCTGGGCGCCTTCGATCCTCGTCTAAGCAAGTCATCGAAACATCTGTCTCTTTGAAGGTCGAGGGTACCCAATTGGCTAAGTCCCACCCGTCGCGCACCGACCGTTGGCTTGAAGACTTTGAAATTACGGTTGACAAAGCGAATGAAGTTGAAATTGTTGTAACGGACAAACAAGCCAGTGAACTTCATGCGGTCCCTATTGGATTATTGTGGATCCGAATAAACGATCTGGTGGAGGCTCTTCGTAGGCAAAAGGTCGGCATGGATAATGGACAAGGTGGATGGGTTACGGCAGGGGCAATGCATGGTGACGGTCCACATGGTCAAATACATCCACATTCTGGAGATGTCAATGCTCCTCTGGGTGGCTTTAATGGTGGTCCTCGTGGCGGTGCTATGACCTTTGGAACGCCGACAGCTGAAGGCATTGATGCATGGTTTGCTGTCGAACCCGCAGGTGCCATTGCCTTGCATTTGAATTTCGGTGAGATCATATATGTTCCCTTTTCACAATATATCAATACTTTCCACCTAAGTCAAGGAAAACGTACGCAAGCGCCCTCTGGACGCCCCATTAGGCGGCGGCCTTGGACGTCAAGGTGCCGTACGCAAACGCAAGGGTGAAGTCCATGTCATGAATGGCCATAAATTTGTTCAACAACAATTCTACCAACTCATGCTATGTGCTTTCTGCGGTGATTTTCTACTTAATGCACTGGGATATCAGTGCGAGGACTGCCGATATACCTGCCACAAGAAATGCTACGAGAAGGTGGTCACGAAATGCATTTCTAAATCAACAACTGGTGTACGTACATCTCTTCCCAAACTGAAATTATTTGTGATATTGTCATAGGAGGGTGATGAAGAGAAGATAAACCATCGCATTCCGCATCGGTTTGAACCCCTTACCAATATTGGTGCAAACTGGTGTTGCCATTGTGGCTACATGTTGCCTCTAGGCCGGAAGAATGCGCGCAAGTGTTCTGAGTGTAACATCACATGCCATGCTAACTGTGCGCACTTGGTGCCTGACTTCTGCGGCATGTCGATGGAGACAGCGAACGAACTACTTCGCAACTGGCGCGACATCAACAGGCTACGTGGAGACAAGCTTAAACAAGCACGCTCTCCTGGTGGTCGCACATACCCCGACAGTGCCCACACAACTTCTCCGTCCATCGATGGGCAATTGGATCGTATGAAGCTCTCTGGCGGCCCAGAGCCTGGTATTCCTCATCCTTCTGTCGATCCTTTTGGTCGGCCACTTCCCCCTTCGCAAGACATGAGGTATCCAGACCCTCGGCAGTACCAACAGCCCCCACCGCAACAGCTACAGCAGCCACAGCACTTGCATCCTCAGCCTCAACTCAATCCGCCCTCCCAATATATCCCACCCTTACCTCCAAGTGTGCGGCCGCCTACTGGTGCTCGGGTCCCTATACCCCCTGGATTCCCCCCTGATGGTCGAGCACCACCAGGACAGTATGAAGTTGGACCTCCTACTGGCCCCGACGGTTATGCTCCACCGCCTAGTTATCCGGTAAAAAAATTTCCCCACATGTAAATGTTCAAGGAGCTGAGCTGAGCAATATCTAACTTAGGGCCCTCGGCCTCAACAAACACCCCCTCTCATCAAGCAGCCAGGCTTACCAAGCCCCGTTCAGCAACAGCGCCCTCTAGACCGTGTGTCCCTCCCAACCTCCCCGAAACGAGCACCGCAGGAGATGCCTCCTGTTTTACGACAACAAGCTCCTCCACCTCGCATGAGGAAAGTTGGCCTCGATGACTTTAATTTCCTTGCTGTACTCGGCAAAGGTAACTTTGGGAAAGTGATGCTGGCCGAGGAGAAAAAAACGAGTTCTCTATATGCTATCAAGGTCTTGAAGAAGGAATTCATCATTGATAATGAGGAAGTCGAGAGGTAAGCACGGTTATCCCTGTAAATATCGGGATGGTCTTACGTTTATGATAGCACACGCTCTGAGAAACGAGTATTCTTAGCAGCTGCAAGAGAACGCCACCCATTTTTGCTCGGTTTGCATTCTTGCTTCCAGACTGAAACTCGCGTCTACTTTGTGATGGAGTATGTAAGCGGCGGCGATCTCATGCTGCACATCCAGCGGAAACAATTCTCCCTTCGGCAAGCCAAATTCTATGCCTCTGAAGTGCTTCTTGCCCTTGAATACTTCCATGCCAATGGAATCATCTATCGGTTCGTTGAATGCTTCTTTCTGTGAAATGCTTCTGACCCGAAACAGCGATCTCAAACTGGATAACATCCTCCTGACATTGGACGGTCATGTCAAGGTCGCTGATTACGGTCTCTGTAAGGAAGATATGTGGTTTGGTAACACAACGAGCACTTTCTGCGGAACCCCAGAGTTCATGGCACCGGAGGCAAAACTATTTCACGCTTAAGTCACAGCTTATACTGATCCCATACGTCAGATTCTCCTCGAACAACGATATGGACGTGCCGTTGATTGGTGGGCTTTCGGTGTACTAACTTACGAGATGCTCCTGGGACAGTCTCCATTCCGCGGTGACGACGAGGATGAGATATTTGATGCCATACTGGAAGATGAACCTCTCTACCCCATCACAATGCCCAGAGACGCTGTTTCAATCCTGCAGAAGGTAACTCTTGATGTTCACTATTCACTATTCAAATTTCTGAAGGTAACGTCATAGCTTTTGACGCGTGACCCCCTACGTCGCTTGGGTTCAGCGAAAGAGGACGCTGAGGAGATCAAACGTCAGCCTTTCTTCAAGGATGTCAACTTCGATGATGTCCTGAACAAGCGCATTCCTCCTCCATACTTCCCAACTATCGTGAGTAACGGAGCCATTATAAGCGTATGGAAGCTGATTAATTGTGGTGTAGAACGGAAGTGCGGATACGAGCAACTTTGACGAGGAGTTCACGCGGGAGCAGCCAACCTTGACTCCTGTCCATGGCCAACTATCTGCACGAGATCAAGCAGAGTTCGATGGATTCTCTTGGGTGAGTTTCCCACGTCGCATAATCGTAAACCGAAACAATTTGACTCTGGTTGTTCGCAGGTGGCTGGGTGGGCAGATGTGTAAGGTCCTCACCGTAAAAGAGGCTATTTGTGTTCTTACATCGATGCGTATATATATATTACTCCGTGTAACCTCTGGTGTCATTATCCGTGTACCCAAATATCTGCGTTCGTTAATCGAAATTTAGTTAACTGTATCGCTTTGCGTACGCTTAGGGTTTCATATCCTTGCTCTGTTTCATCGCGACAACATGCCCACCAGTTCCCGGTAAACCAGGGAGTTGTCCCTCGTCATCCTTGTCTTGCATAGGGCCCCGCATAAGTTCATAGAAACTTTTCCAGAGCGCTGCTATTGTATCGTATTCTTTCGTCATTCCTAGGACTTCTTCAAGCTTGCGGTTCAATACATTCGTGGACGATAGCAACTCCTCAAAGCCCTGGCGTCCAAAATGCTCTAGATAAGATCGCATCCTCTCGATAATACGAGACAGCTCACAGAGGTTATCTCGCGCGATAGCTTATCGCGTTCGCGTTCGAAGAATGTGGGATCGTCGATCGTCTGGGACATGAGGCGTTCAAACTTCGGGCAATGACTTTGGAACGTGGAGCTACTCGCAATCGTCACGGTACTTGTGACATCTCGTCCTTCTGCGATGTTGATCGTGACTTAACGTGTTTGTCACACTGCCAACAACTTCAGCCTACTAAAGAGGCCTAAAGGCTGGTGTCCTTAAGGTAAACGTGCGAGTGTAGATCACCTTTAACTTGCTCAGGATTGAAGCATACTATGACTTGATCATTTGAAACCCCTAGCATACTTAATGGCGCAGAACGGCGCACTGAAGATCAGCGGGAACATCTGAGCCTTCGAGTCGGACAGAGTCGAACACTGGGTTCTACTGGGTGAATCTACAAATATGTATAGTGGAAGTGCCTTTCCATGAAATAAGATAAATAGTAATAATACGCTGGGGAAGTTGGGGGAAAGCAACTAGACTGATGCTTTTCCGTGCTTTATCCTGTATCCACGAGACCCGTTCGGATGTAGGATGCTGTAGGATGGTACTTTGAGTACTTCCTCCTTATCGTGCTGGTTCGCACAGATGCTAGACGTTGTGCGTCAGTGGCGAGACAGGATTCGTACGTAAGGTTTTACATACATTGAGTCGTGTTGCATGGTATATTTTGTGTGTTTGTGTCCGACAATTATAGCCATACCTGCCAGTATTGAACGCTTATTATCGAGGGATGCTACGGGTTGCCTAGCTACTCACCAACAGTCTTCGGGAATTTGCTCGCCAGCTAAGATTACTTAGTTATGTAGGGAAGAAGGAAAGATAAACATCTGGAGAAACTCACCTTCTTTCTTGCGTTCTAGGAGCCAGAAATGGAGATGGTCTTTGATTATGGTCGTAACACATTCTTCACATAACCAATCTTGCTTGTCCCAGGCATGATAAGCTTGAGTTCTTATTTGATGTAGTTCGTTGAAGAACTTTTCATATGTGAACGCTGGGCTGATGGCAATCAAGTTGCTAAGGGCGCCAGCATACAAAGTGTTTTGGCTTATATTCCCTTTGGCCAGCCGTGGAATAGCTTGGATTGACGTAGAGGGGAAGCGTCCCCTTAACCATTCCCAGTCTGGATGTAATTCGTTTGAATGTTGTGTACGGGGCCCCTGATAGGGCGAAAATACCTACTTGTTTCATTCCAAAGGTCCAAGCCTAGTATCTTGTTGCAACTGTGGCCTTTTGCAAATGCATGATTGACACAAACGAAGTAACAAAGCTCAGAGTTCTTACATGTATCTTTATCAGATGGTGTACTGTCCAGTATAGAACTCCAATGCGTAGAATCATCTGGGGGTGGTTTTGATTTGCGTCCCTCCCAAATCTTATTCAACGGATAGGTCAGATAATCTTCGAGTACGGGTGGTGTTTCGCCTTCATCACCGATATACTGTATAATGTCTTCGATCCTACGACGTGTTAACGCTTTGAGGGTTTCCGCCGGGCCACATGCAATCACAAGGTCCTCGTGGCTGCATATTTCCTCCGCTAAAACAAAGTATGGTTGGAATTTGACACAAGTGAATAGGCATGACTGACGAACATGCTCCATATTGTGCCACGCTTGCCCATTCCGCAACTTCGACTAGGAAGCGAGCTGCACTATTTAGTTCATACAGTTCATAGCTGTTGTATTCCTCTAACAGTTTCTTCCGCTCAGATCTAGCCTTGCGTACTTTCTCTTGCACTAACTCTTCATCACCGTCATCACTCTCGTTATCAGACGAATCATCTAAGCTGGCTGGTGAAACCTTGGCGAGTAACTCCAGTCGGTACATGGCACGGCGAAAACGCCACGATTCCATAGAATCCAGAACACTTTTCGTAGATGAGCGTATTTTGTGTCTTTTTGAAAGATTTGATGCATCGGTAACAAAGAGGAGGCTTTATTGAGGGGTCGACGCACCGAAAGCTAAACATATCCTCCAGTGAGTTAATGCTTTGGGCATTCTGGGCTAACTGGCGACACTCCTTATGAGTTATTGGTGACACAGGATGACTTTCTGTCCAGGGGATGGGTGGGGGTGTCTTCAGTGGATCCGTTTGAGCGTCTGGTTCTGGGGGGTTGTATCGAATAACTCTTAGAGCTTGCGGGAGAGCAGGGCCAACAAGGTTGTATGAAACGGCACGTATAATTGAGTGAGGATGAGCCTTGAAGACGTTGAAAAATGATTTTGACGACAGGATTGTAGCCCGCAGGGTCGGGTAGTCGGGGAGGAACATCAGAATCCTGTCTATGATGTCGTCGTCCAATGGCAACGAACTTAATCCTCGCATTATACGTTGCAATTGCAGGGATGAAATATATAATAGAGGTATAGTAATGGAGAGGGCTGTAGCGGTAGTTGTGGGGCTATCAGTGGCAAGTCTGTGGTTCGAGTCAAGGTTGAGGGTACCGCGGTTACAATCCCACGCGTCGGACTTTAACGGCACATGATCACTCAAATCAATCATGTGATACGCAAGAAAGAAAATTTATCAATCCGCCAAAGGGTCATAGCAAAGCCATAGCGTACCACCGATTTACCCGACGACGGAACGAGAGGGTGCATGGACCACTCGCTCCATGTGAAAGGAGCTAAGCAGCCTCGTTTACGGAAGAAAGGAAAAGTCAAACGCACTCGAAGGCCAGATATTGAGTCCCAACATGTTGACAAGGACCCGAACGCAACCGTACTCGTGCCTAAATCAAAGGAAGATAAAGATAAGGAGAAGAGGGAAAAGCTCAAACAAGAGGTCATAACTTCCGCTCTTCTCCTTGCTTGTCGAGAATTCAAATAAAATTTAGCTTGCCGCTCAATCCGATTCGAAATGGAACAGCAAAAAGAAGAAGAGACTGGAAAAATATATCGTATGTTTTGCTACGATGACACTGAACTCAGTTAATTTTGTCACAGGATAAAAAACTGAAAAAAGAGGAACGAGTGCTTTTGTTTGAAAAACTAGCGTACGTCTTCTCGTTCTCTGCTATTTTCTTCTGACATTCCGCTCAGTCAGACACAGGCTGAGATTCCATCTTCTCTCCATTTGCAAACATCTTCGTCTTTGGGTACTGGGAAAGTCTCCACGCATCTGGAGCGGTTAGAGAGGCAGGAAGACAAGGAGATTCGAAATGCACTTAACGGGCGCGTAGGCAAACGGAAGCGCAATGGCAACTATACCATCCTGCAACACGACCAGGAGGATAGCGATATGGAAAATGATACGTTAATGCAGGAAGGGCATGCCTCTCAGGCTTCGCCAAGCCTACAGGCACAACAAGGGCTGTTGAACACACCAAAGGAGCCCGAAATCTTTATTGAACAGGTCACTACCATACAGCCCACTACATCAACCTCATCTACAGTCGGTAGTGCTTTGAAACGGAACCCCGACGGAACCGTGGTGGCTCCTAAAATACGGCCAAAGATGAAGGGAAAGGTGTGAACCAATTCACAATTACAAGTGTAATAGCTCATGTGATACCATGTAGGTTGTTGCTGGTAGCTGGAAGGACATGAAACGAAAACCAAATCTCGCCGTTGAAGAGACTTCTGATACATCATTTGATAGCTCGGACTCAGCATATGATTCTTCAGATGATGATGTTGAAGAACAACACGATGTACACCAATCCAGTTCTTCTGAAGAGGGCGAGAAAGATGAAGACAAAATGATGGAGGATGAACCCTCAAGACCAAAAAAGTTAACCACGTTCAAAGATTGGGCCAACAAGCAGCTTAGTGCAGCAAAAGGGTATGAACTTTCTGCGGAAAACAATGATGCACCTCCCAAACCTCATCCCAAATCACCCCCCAAGAAGAAACGGAAAGTAGCGGATCCCGATGAGCCTGTGGAGATGCGTGGTCCTCTTGGTCGAGATCTCAAGTTGCCAAATACAACATTTGCTCGATGTCTAGGCGAGCAAAGGCCTAACTCTTCGTCTACGAGGATCAAGGCTGTCACTGTAAGCCGACCCATCGAAGTCGAAGAGGCCAGGATACTGTTACCAATAGTGACTGAGGAGCAACCTATTATGGAAGCGGTTTTGTTAAACCCAGTGGTCATTATCTGTGGTGAGACTGGTAGTGGTAAGACGACGCAAGTTCCTCAGTTCTTGTACGAAGCTGGTTTTGGGACACCCGAGAGCGGTATGTTTGCTGTCAATACTAGTGCCCTCGTAATCCTATTTTTCAGATAATCCTGGCATGATCGGAGTCACGGAACCGCGACGTGTTGCTGCAATGTCCATGGCGGCACGCGTGTCTCAGGAACTGTCATTAACTTCCTCGCGAGTGTCCTATCAAATTCGTTATGATGCTACAGTTTCCCCGAATACCTCCATCAAATTCATGACCGATGGTGTCCTCCTGAGGGAACTTGCAAGTGACTTCCTATTGACGAAGTATTCAGTCATCATCATTGATGAAGCTCACGAGAGAAGTATAAACACCGATATCCTAATTGGCGTCCTTAGCCGTGTCATAAAGTTGAGGGAGACAATGTGGAAAGAGAGAAAGGAAGGCGCGAAGGTATGTAGTATATTTGTAGTATATCAACTTTTCAAAACGAAGTCATACAGCCTCTGCGTCTGATCATCATGTCCGCCACTCTGCGAGTCAGCGATTTCGCCGAGAATAGGACACTTTTCCCTTCGCCTCCACCTGTCATCAATGTTGCTGCTCGACAACATCCGGTCACGATCCATTTTAATCGTCGAACATCCTCGGACTACATAACAGAAGCTATCAAAAAGACAGTAAAAATACATACACGCCTGCCGCCAGGGGGTATTCTGATATTTTTAACGGGCCAGAATGAAATCGCAGGTGTTTGTCGGAAATTGGAAGCAAAGTTCGGTCAAAAGGCAATCGAAGAGAAAAGAAAACGACGAGGCCTGACTAAAACTACCGGAGATGAACATAAGACACAAGTGTACAAGAATGTTATTCCTGCACAAGGTCTGTACTTCGCTGGTTTTGCTGGACGGTCAGTCGTTAATTATTTCCGCAGCGGATGTTGAGGCTGAAGATTTAGACCTTGGAGAAGGTGGCCCCAGTGACCTAGCATTTGATGTTGATGAAGGTATGGAGGATGATGACCCAGATGCTCTAGAGAGTGATGAAGAGGAGATGCTCGATGAAGAATTAGGCATAGAAGCAGGAGTAGCAGATGGTAAGTGCTTAGTCCTTGATATAAATGCAAGTGATCCACTTATTTCTTAGTCCCCATGCATATTGTCCCTCTGTATTCACTTCTTCCAAGCGAAAAGCAGATGCTCGTGTTTGACCCGCCTCCGCTTGGTTCACGCCTTGTGGTGGTCGCAACCAATGTCGCAGAGACGTCCATTACGATCCCTGGTATCCGCTATGTAGTTGATTGTGGGCGAGCGAAGGAGGTGAGTAGGTGTTTCACAATATTTCCCCCATAGTTAGTTAACATCGATTGTAGCGCAGGTACGACATCAAGAATGGTATTCAAGCCTTTGTGGTAAATTGGATATCAAAGGCATCCGCCGCCCAGCGTGCAGGACGTGCGGGACGCACAGGACCTGGCCACTGTTATCGACTATTTTCTTCTGCGCTTTACGAACACCACTTCGACCAATTCTCACTTCCTGAAATCAACCGCATGCCCATTGAAGGGGTGGTCCTTCAGATGAAGAGCATGCATATTGATGCAGTCGTCAATTTCCCCTTTCCCACCCCCCCTGAAAGGTCTACGCTTCATCAAGCAGAAAAAGTGCTGACTCATCTTGGAGCATTGAGCTCCCCACGACTCATCGAAACTGGACCGAACGCGACTTGTGCTCAGATCACTGATCTAGGGAAGACAATGTCTTTATTCCCTTTGTCACCTAGGTTTTCCAGAATGTTGGTCAATGGACATCAACACGGTTGCCTTCCATATGTCATTACGATTGTATCTGCCCTATCTGTCGGAGATCCATTTTTGCATGATGGAACGCTTCTAGATGAAAAAGAAGAGGAGCGGGAGGATGAGCTTTCACACTTGACAAGCGCAGCTACTCAGGTTAAGGAGGCCCAACGGTCAAGACGGAAGGCATTCTTTGAATCCCAGCATGTGAGACCAACTCCTATTCTCTAGACAGATACTGACATGTTCTGGAAGGCTCATGCATCTCTTGGCGAATTTTCCAGTGATATCTTCAAAGTTCTCTCAGTTGTTGGTGCCTTTGAATATGCTAGTGGTGGATATGCTTTTTGTGATAAACACTTTGTTCGACCGAAGGTAGGTGCTATTTTTTGTATTAACACATTTAATCACTTAGTCCGCACATTAAGGCCATGGAAGAAATTCATAAATTACGAGCGCAAATTAGCAACATTGTTCAAATTAATTTCCCCAGAGCAGATACTGGTTTTGTATCAAATATCCTTCCTCCCAATACTCTTCAAGTAAGTTGTCGAAACTAAATTGAGTAGATGTCAAGTTCCTGATGTGACTTCTAGCTTAAAGTTCTTCGACAACTCTTGACTGCTGGATTCATAGATCAAGTAGCAGTACGCAAAGATCGCATAGATCCATCTTCTGCCAATGCGCAATATACAACTTCAAAGGGGATACCCTACAAGGCTCTCGGAATCGCTGAGGATGTCTTCATACATCCGTCATCTGTCTTAGCAAACGCTTCACCACCAGAGTACATCATCTTCAACGAGATAGTGAGGACTAGTCGTGTGTGGCTAAAAGGTAAATGAATCTTCACGGGATTCCTCATTTTTGCTCAACTCGCCTAGGTCTAACGGTGATAAACCCTGCATGGCTTTCGACCCTTGGCAAACCTTCACTCTGTACATTTTCAAAACCAACGAAAAACATGGCGGGTGTCATGATGACTACTCCGAGATTTGGTCCAGAAGGATGGGAGCTGCCTGCAATCAAAGCAGAAAGTGACAACAAGTTATCTAGCAACACCAGAGACTAATAGTAAAGGTTATAAGATATGTACGGGTCATAGCATTATATAGCGAGGATAATTATTCTGGCTTTGGTTCTATTGGTTTCAAAGTCGTCGTTTATTGTTTGGTGGACCTGGGGGGCCTTCTTCGGGTGGCCGCTAACCGCAAGTCAGTTCCTCAATCAGAGTCTGATAACAGTGATGCGGAGCCTACCTTCTTATTAGGCTTGGGGATGAAAATGTTTGTCTGCTTTGGGCGCTTAGGATGTGGAGGACGAGGCTTGCTATTTCCAGGCTCAGGGCGATCCGTCGAAGGCTCGCTTTCTGCATGCCTCTTTAGGCTTGAAGATGTTGTGGCCTCCGGCAGTATAGTCTTTGCAGGCTGCGCCGAATCCCCCAAAGGTAGTGTGTCGTTGGCCTGCATAGTGGTGGAACGCACGTGCTCGGTACTGGTGGGCATTCCAGTGACGGCAGTGACTTTAAAGTCCCGCGGTGTTACTAAGTCAGTTGGTATGGGTGTATGAGGTATTGGTTTAGTGAGTTTCGCAGGTGCTGGTGGATGGGGTACTGCTGTAGCCGATGTTGGCGTGGTGAAAAACGAAGGTTCTATCTGTTGGTAGATACTGTGAGGTCAAGCATGATTGACAAGTCATAAAGCCCCACAGTTAACAATGAAGACCTTGAGCGAGCATCATCGACAATATCTCGCCAGTTCTTATCGCTTCGTTCCAGGGTAGGGGCATTTCCGAGAATGAATAACGAGGACTTTGCCCGAGTGAGAGCAACGTTCATACGCCGGTAATCTATGTTATGTTAATATGGTTGGCTAGTTATTATAGCATAAGGCATACCTGACAGGAAGCCAACAGATTGCAGTCCAGGACCAGACCGGACACAAGAGAGTATGATGACGTCTTTCTCCTGTCCCTGAAATCCGTCCACAGTATTGAAGTCCACAGTATCCAGAATCGATGAGCCAAAGCGTTGTTCGAACTGTCTACGAATCTCGACGATTTGCGCTCGATACATAGAAACTATTCCAACGCGATAGCTGAAATCGATCGATGAAAATTCCTGGACAAGGCGTGAATACAGGGCAACTGCGACTCTGCATTCGGCCATATTTTTCAAGCTCGCGCGACTCCCAGGCTCCTCTATACCTTTAGAGATATTATAAAATCGATAAGTTCCAAATTTAGGATGTGAGTGCCAAGGTTGCTTAGTTTTGGTGTCCATTCCGGGTCCGTCCAATAATTTTCCCTGATAGAAAACTCTGCTTGGGAGCCGGCTGATTTCTGGATGCATACGGTACTGGATGCTGGTAACAGCTGAGATTGAATATGGATGATAGAGAAGGAATCTAACGCACCTCAGGAGATTAACTGCATCGGGTCTATGTCTTTGAAGCCGGACAAATAATGACTCGTTATAATTAAAGCGACAAGCCTTGCGAAAGCAGTCAATAGATGACTGTGTGGTTCATCAGAATGTCATACCTCTTGCGAAATAACAGTAGGGGGAAGTTGTTGAGGATCTCCAACCATTACACACCGGTTGCAGTGATACTTCAACGGTATCAGTGAACTCAGTTCAACGCACTGTGCCGCTTCGTCTATGATAACCATTTCGAAATCGAAGCGCCCAAGAAGATCTAGTGCTGCGCCGGACAGGGTGGCACAGATCACGTCACATTCCTGAAGCACGTCGATTTTGAATGTCCGGCGTTTAGCGTCAAGATCACGCATCCTAGACTTGTTTTGGTCCCGACGTCTATTGAGCTCCCTGACAAGGTTGGTTTGTCGTGCACGTAACTGAGATATATCGTCAACAAGAGCTTGCCGACGAGCACCATTATCATGAGTATTTTCCTTCTCCTGCTCCTTCTGAAGCTTGACTTCTTTCAAGGCTTCAATCTCGTGCTGCAACGACAAGATCTCCGTGGACCCTTCAGCTGGTTTTCCAGACAGAGCTTCGCCCTTTGCAACCTTTGCCTCAACCAGACTGTCCAAGCATATCTCCTGAACACTGGCGTTCATTGTATTTCTAGCGCCAATTCGAACAACTTTGATGGACCCCGGCTTTTTTGGCCCAAAGCCACCAACGTGAATCCGGGTTGCTATTTCATCGATTGCAGCATTACTCGGCGCACAGAGGAGGATTTTCAGGGAAGGTTTGGGAGTGGGACCCCCACGACCCACCGAGATAATGGTTGGCTTTGACATTGACAACGAAGCAGCTATTAGGCTGCAAATTGTTGAGGTTTTACCTGTTCCAGGAGGCCTTGCAAACGTTTAAATGTCATAGTTATCTTAACATATCACGACCCACCCTTGGATCAGTACAAACCCATCGGTGCGAAGGGTACTCAAGATGGCCTTTGCCTGCGGCTCGTTGACTTTATAAGTTGCCATAGTTGCTTGTATGTCCTTCTGCGGTATTTCTCTAAGGTTAGGCAACAGAGGTTTCAGGATTGTGCTAAAGTGGTCGTAATAAGGTACGGCAACTAGGCTGGCATACTCGCGTTGGACAGTTGTTAAACTGATGATTGTTAGAAGAGACATGTCAATAATGTGAAACCACTAACTTCATGATTTTTCTGAGCTGCCACGGAGTGTTAATCTGTAAACCTGGATCGTTTTTTGAGTAACAACGAATGGAGGCTTGGGTTCCCTGTTGTAGCCCGTGAAGTATGGATTTGAAGCTTGTGATTTTGGCCATTATACTCTTTTGCGAACTTGGATGCTTCAGAAGAACTAGATCTGTGTCAGTCAAGTACCACTCTTTCTTGAGGCTGCCCGTGAAAGAGATATCGACATCAAGCCATAGGTCAGTAAATTGCCGAGAGGTGACCTTGACATCGAGTATATCCTGTTCCTCCTCTTTTGCTTGCACGATTTGTGCCCAAAGATCGAGCAGCAGTAACGGTTCCCAAATTTTCTTGTAGTCCTCATAGCTGTTGAAATTATCAGGGATCTTGTTATAGCTTATCTTTTCCCCTGGTGGACAGGGGCCGTTATGTTGACAGTCCCAGGATAACAGGACTTTGTGGAGGTCTGATATATCAGGCTTGAGTCGAATCGTAGCATTGCGGGCTTCGTCCCTTCTCTGAAGCCTTTCTTGCATGGCACTCTTTTGGACGGGAAGGTCCATCGTCATAATCTGCCGGCGTTCAACTATTTTCTTAATCTTCGGTGAACGTTGCAACATCGAGAGACGAGCCAACCCCCCCGGTTTCCCGTCGTCTTCACTGTCGCTTTCAGATTCAGAACTAGATGAGTCGGATGCCGGAGCTGACAGATGGCCCTCATATTTAGGGTTAGTAGCAGAAGTACGGGATGAGGGCCCAGGTAAAGGAGGAACGGGAGTGATGCCCTCAGTAGATTTGTGGAATGTAGGAAATATAACCGCCGCGTCGGCCGTCTGCTGGTCGTGTTCGGTGAAGTACTGTGATATCGATTTCGTAGGGCGTTTCACATATGGGGCTTGGGCAGACTTCGACTTGGAGGATGTCATGATAAATCGCTGTTCTGCATTTCTCTCTTTTACCGTAGGTGCTATTTTCTTCGGCACAACAGCCTTAGGAGGAGGTGCTACGATCTCAATGACATCTTCGAAATCGTCAAGAGCTGCTTCAAGTGTGAGCAACCTTGTTGGATCGAGGCGGCTGTTGGCAAGACTGGGATCTGCCTTTTTTTGTCGTGCAGAATCGATAAACTTTCGCAACCGTCTTGTTGTGTCTTCTGCAGGCGTCAAACCAGCGTCACGAAAACAACCCAAAAGTGATGTCAGCAAGGAGAAAGACTGATGTAACAACTCTTCATCTGTCAATCGTAGCCACCGTGTCAACTCGAAAAGGACGTCCTGTAAACCGTTTGCCATTTGTTTCCCTATGGCCGAAAGCCTCCCAGATTTACTAGTGGCAGCTGGTTCTCTCGAATTCGCTGCCTGTTCTATAACTCTCCAGGTTGCCAGCATATCTCGCCCAAAAATGAGCGCATCACGCATCCAAACAACCATTTCTGCATTGTCGAAATATGGTGCCCAAACCGGAGTGCGTTTGAAGATGACAGTCAAAGATTTTGTCATCAGCTTCCACAGATTGATGAGGCTTGCAGCTGGACCTTTATCATTCTTTGGGTCTAGGAACGTGTGCGAATGAAGAAGTCCATTGGGAGTTGCTGAAAGGATATCAAGAATGTCCGTAAAACACCGAACAAGAGATTTCGACAAGTTACAAGCCTCTGGCATGACAGGTGCGTATTCCTTGAATGTAGCGAGGAATTCGAGGATGCCCTCAAAAGCTTCGCATGGGCGATTTTCAAGCAAAGCTCGAAGACACTCCTGGCGTGCGTCAACATCAAAAGCGAGGCCAACTATCACTTGTGCGGCAACTTGTAAGTCTTCAATAGGGGACAATGTGAGCTTCATGATGTGTTTTACAACGCCAGGGCGACCCAGCAAATCGCACGCAGCCGTAGAATTATTGAAGTCAGCATACCCAGTCATGGCGGCAAGAAATCCATCTCTGAATATGCCCAATGCTCGGTCAACTTCTTTCAACGCCGCCTCTGCCGGTTGACAACCGTCCACCGCACGAAGCCCGAAAACAGGGGAGAAATGTTTAGAATGGAGAGTATCGATATGGCAAGTCCGAGCAACGAGTCCAATTAAAGTCGCAGTTCCATCGGGATCGGTTGTCCGTACGGATGAATAGAGCTTCTTCCACGCGGAGTTCCGGATGGACAACGTTCGTATATTTGACTCTGTAATGTCACAATCAGAGCGAAGTTTACGAGCGAGTAGTCCGGTCAATCGCATGATGGTCTCTATGACGTTGTCTATGTCGTTTTCTAGCACAAATGTCATGAAAGTACGAGTCGTGGTGCGAACAAGCTTCCACTTTTCAGCTTCGTATGAACCTGCCAAGGCAACTGTGAGGAAAGTCTCGCCATGAATATCGAGCGTGTTATGTAAAGCTTGTCGATGAGGGAACTTGTCATTGGACTGACATTTCCGAAGAACAGAGCTTAGCAGCTGGGAAGATATAAGCAAGGATATCTTCAAAATATATGAAACTTACGCGAGTGGCAGCCAGCATAATCGTTGGTCGTGCATCTTGAAATCGTTCATGCTGTGCCTCTTCACACAGAAAGTCGGCCATCTTGGCAAGAACTTCACCGTAGATAGGTAGATCATGAATAGTATGCAAGAATTCGGAGAACCATCCAATAAACCATGGACGATCCGTAGATGAGTCAATGGTCTGTAGGAGCTCAGAAAAAGATTTGTTATCCTTCACAGAGTCAAAAACCAGTTGAGGAAATTCGGGTCCTTCACCGACCCAAAACTTCTCTCCCAGGCGCTTGAGAAGGAGTAAAAAGCACTGAAAAATATGCAAGAAATCTGGTCAATTGAGATTGAAGGGGGGAAAAAATGGTTATCAAGTTGAGGTCAACAACGACAAATCAAAAGTAACGAACGAGATCCAGTATCATATAGATGCCTTGCAACAATCCCGCGTAGATCAGAATGTTGTCGAGTGTTCGAACCAAGAGCCTCGATAGGTATTTGACGTAAAACAATCCGAAACCCCGACCAGAGGTCGGATGGATTCACAGCGAATGAAAAAGATAGGTTGACATTCAATATTGGATCAGTGAGCTGACGCCCGATAGTTTCAACGGCATGTAAGTAGGACCCAATGAAGTTATCCCTTGACATTGGTACCTCATTGCATTTCGATGCATGAGTCTCAGCCCACCGCCGAACCTCACTGTCATTATTCATTAATAGAATGAGCATGCCCGCCGGTAACGGATCTTTCGGCCAGGTTGGTATCGCTACAGTGGGAGTGTGCTTCTCGATTACGGAAAGGATACTGGGGTCTCGAAAAATAGCCCAATTCGACACCATACGGTAGACCAGAGCAGGTGAAGCATCGGAAAGCGTGCGCCGAGTAGACACTGTAGAGTTGCCCAAAAGGGAAGCCTTGGTAAGATCTTGAAGTACCATGTTTAGCTCCCACTTCTCCAGTGTCTCGTAGAATGCATTCAATACATGGGGAGGGTATGCACCAAAATACCTTGAAATAACTCAGTATAAATGCGCCCATTTAGACTGAATGTAAAACATACGTTTTCCTTGAAGTCACCTTGGCCTGCTCTAAACGTAAAACACATTCTGGACATTGGCTCATGCACGCGTGGAACTTCTCTCGCCATAGATCTACTCTTTCATAGGCGAACATTCTAATCAAAAACGTCGCAGCCTCCAAAGTTTCTGGTGCAGCCCTGTGACAGAACCAATGAAGAACGTTGTCCGAACCACTGGGTACATTCATGAGATGTTTGTACACTTTGGAAAGTATGGCCTCTGAGATGTGTTCTGTGTCGACCGGTGCATCACGCAAGGAAGCCAGTACCTGCTGGATGTCAGTTGTGCTCGCCATGATTTAGAGAGAGTAGGTGAGAGGTCTAAACCCTTAAGAATAAAAACAGCCAGGACGAGAGAATTGTGAACGTGAGTGGGGTGAAAGATCGAGTAGCCGCTTCTTGTCAATTTGATTCTTAAACGACGCGAATGTTGTGTCAAGACACGTGCACGTGGAGGAAACTTAAAGATTCTGAAAGAAAAACGACCCTGATCCCTTTAAAGTGTCAACAGTGACAGACATGGACCCCCAAGATCTCGAAAACATCAGCACACTCCTCGATCGCGATGGTGAATTACGAGAGGTACCACAATCCCCTGCTATCAGTGGCGATGTGATAACATGATCCCAGAAAATTAAAGACCAAGTAGCTGACCTGGACAAGAAAACGCGTACAATGGTCGGGATGCTCAATAAGGCCCACTCCACTCGATCGGAATCCAGTGAGAACGCTATTGCATCGCGGCTAGTGCACTTACGCTGAGGGCTGCTCATTGCTGTAGTACCTGCACTCATAGATGAAGTACGACCAGTGTTGTTGAGCTGCCGAGGGACTTTGTGGGCTCTTGCAGAGCTCATTCCTCAAAACCAGTTCTGGCGATGGAAAGACATGTGGTCAAACTCTTTCAGAACCGTAGTTTTTGTTGTCTCACTGATTGAGTACCTTTCAACTCGTACCTTGGTCTCTTTGCCTCAAGTATCTGCAACATTGGGAAGTAAGTATATTATTTATTGGACCTCTTTCCAGGAACAAACATCTTGTTGTAGTTGAGGAAGAGTGGAAGGATCGTTTGGCTCTCCCCGTCGAGGATTACCTTCATGGACTGATCAGTCTTGTAAACGAACTTGTACGTCGTCACATTTCCTGTATCAACATGACCTTTGGCCTCAATGAGTTACATGAATCCGTCGGAACTCATTTCAACTGCTTACTACCGCTATTTATCTTGCCCCTATTGTACAGTCTCGTTTGGCTGTCAATGCAGTAACGTTAGGAAATTTTGAAGAACCAATCCGGATATCTATTTTCGTAAAAGATCTATTCACTGGGTTCTCTATGGTAAATCTATGTTTTCTAGTATCTCTCTTTGAATATTAATTGCCCTGAAGCTCAACCTAAAGAACGATACGCTACGACGTCGATTCGATTCTCTAAAATACGACATCAAGAAAATCGAAGAAGGTACGCGCTTACATCTTTGTAGGTTCCATGCTTTTGTTATTGAAATTACACTGGGTAGTGGTATATGACGTTTCTCTGCGCAAACTTGCGCAATCCCCACAAATCTCAGCCCCCCAATCGTAGCCATTCCTGTAGCAAGTCTAAATGTATTTTGTAGCATCATTCACCATACCTGATAAGCAGCTGACAGATCTTCGATCTGTTCTCGGGGCGGAGTTTAAACGCGGATGGTGTGTGTTGAACAACAAATTCAAACTTGATTCAAAGTATCACAATCGCAAACTGGTGTTGATGAGCTGGAGCTCTCGCCTAAGGCAGACCATTCATGGACAGACGTCGAGGTATAGCTACGCGGCCTGCTTCTTCTGAAGGTTGGTCGAACTTATTTTTACTGGCCATTTTTTGCGAACTTCCTTTTGCACAGAAGTGGAATGTTGGACCCATGCCGCTGAGTCATTGTCCGTCTTGTCGAATAAATATTCGAACCATCAGACGCTGGAGACGATAGAGCGAGTGAACAGGTTGATTTCTGCGTGGCCACAGGACGACACCATTCCAGCCGAAGGCTTTGATGGAGTGAGAACAATATATAAGAAATTGTCTCCTGGAATCCGCGAAATTCAACATGCCGCGGAGGAGGAAGCCAAGTGCACCAGATTCTTTACGACAGAACAAATTTAATTACTTATTCTCATTAATTTTTCTAGAGCGCTAGAAGATGCTATTGAGCGTGTCGGCGTTTTGATTGCCTTAAGAAAGGCACCTTTAGATCCAGTTTTGCAAGGTAAGGAGTGTAAGGGAAGTTCTCGTACCCCACTAATAGTCCAACGTTCTTTCTCGTGAATAGAAAAGCGCCATAAGCGCCCTAGAGCGCCCTCGCCATCAGATACGCCGGCCCCCACACCTCCAACTGGCGTGCTTAATAGAAATAGTGTATCTATAACTCTTCCCGCTCGAAACTCTGCCGGTCCCACCCCTGTCATACCCTTTTCTCGCGACCCTAAGTCACGCAGAGAAGCGCTGGCGAAACAACTTCCTCTCCAAGAAGGCAGGAAAGTCGCGTTTCACCCACCGTCAGGTAAAGCCCCGAACAATCCAGGAGTTATTTACGACGAAAATTCTTGGATCCTGGCCCTTATTACCAAATGCATAAATGCAGACAAGAATAGGTACGGGAAGAGGAACCATGACAAACACCTTCCGATATTGTACTTACCACAACATCAAAGATATGAAGTGCAGGATGCCGATTCAGAAAGCCCCGGGGTGTACGAACCTGTGCGCTTTGATACTAGGTTAATTTTTCTTATCATCTCAACAGCGTTTACAACACAACGTTACGGGCAATTATACCCCTTCCAGACCCAAATGCTCCACAAGGCAGCCCAGCGCATTTCAGCGCCTATCAGGAGTTCACTACGGGAGCAACAGTTATGGCACTCTATCCGGATACCAGTTGCTTGTATCGTGCAGAAGTAACGGCCACGCCCAAAGAACTGAACCCTCGTGTGAGTGAATTCGCACAGTCCAGTGGCATATTATCATATTAGCTCCAGGCCGTTCCTTCATCGAAATACATGCCACATTATAAGCTGAAGTTCGAGGACGATGACGATCTGGAGCATACTGTGTCTGCGCAGTACGTGGTTGAGTGGCCAGGTCCGATGAAAGCATGACATACCTCCGAAGGAACACATTTTTATCAGCATCTAAATAATCCTTGTATCTTTTAGTACTTATCTGGATCACTTCGAGTAATACATGTACCCCTCACGATACTATAACGTTGCAATGAAACAATTCTGACACGTCAGTGTGAATGCATTCAATTTGGCAAACAGCAGAATTCATTCAGGTTCCAACCAGGCCCCTTTCAATTTGTCCAGAGTGACCAGGCGTGGCGCTGAGGACTGTTTACCAATGTCTATTCCGGAAGTTACTAGAAGCTGTACACGGAACGGAACATCAGTCATTTTGCGGTTGTACCTACTCAAGTCGTGCTAGTAGCTTTTGAAAGTTCTGCTGCTTTCTGGAAATGTCTTAAAACTGCGCATAAAAACGTCAAAATGGCTGGAGCCGCCAAAATATCTGCAGTATGTCCATCTCTCGCCAGCTGTTTCGTGATCTCTTCAGACTGCTCGAGGAGCCTATCTTCCGTCCGGGGCCTCCAACATATTCCAGTGGCTTCAATCATACCGTAAACTGACACACGGGTTTCAACTTTAGTTGGCCTGGGATGGACGTGACGGAAGAAGGGGATAAATATATTGTGCAAGCTGAGATACCTGGGGTAAAGGACAACGTCGAGGTTATGTAGGATTGGGGATGCCGGGAGGAGCGTAACGATTGAAGGAAAACCGGAGGAAACTCGACACCACCTGCAAATCAGTGAGACCTCCAGCACCGATACTGCGTTCCCAGAAAGTGGTGATTCTCTACTTTTTATTTTTGTTTTCCACGACTTTTTTGACACCATGTAGACCTCACCAATCCTGTTACTGCCTCTGAGGCTAGACACCAATTGTCTTCTGAACGCACCCTCGTCAGTAATGCCTCATTCAGCCGAACAGTTTGGCTCCCTCGTCCAGTCGACGGCAATAACGTTACCGCCAACCTCGATCTTGGTATCCTCACCATAACTATCAATAAGGCTGAGGACAAGGGAGGCGTAGTGGTTCCCATTCAATGAATTCGCATCGAAAGTCCCTGTGAATAATTTAGTGATGGTTCGTGAGCTTGTAGATTAGCAATTTATGTGACCTTCTCCGTTAAGTATGCCATGTAAACGTTCCCAGTCAAGGGTCGAGTTGAACCACGAAAAAACATTTCCAAACGTGACCTCCATCAAGAGCTGCCTGGCCCCCCTCCTTCAGCGGCTGCCACTTAATCCCATGCATCCTTGAATCACTTGTTCCCAACCCATCGTCCCCTCTTCTTATACCGCCTTTCAAATTCACATAATCCATGTCTCATCACCCCAATGGGTCTGCCTTGTTGTCATATCCACCAAGAGATGCGCCTAGCTTCATGAGCGCCCCAGAAACCGTGGAATCCGACGCGGAAGATGAAATAGACCAACTCGATTCAGACACAGACACTCCGGAGACAGAAGGCGACACACAAAACGGAACCCCTGCCAGTGGTCAACGTATACCTGGCCATAGTCTACTCCCATCACTTCGCCTAGAAAACATCATTCAAGCGGATGGTATGCAACTGTGGTCAACTCTCGCATTGATCTAGCCTCATGTCTCTTCCAGGCGTCACTGGAAACCTAGCTTTGTCCAAGGAAGGACTCTTTATCCTCTCGGTTGCAACTGTGCGTCATTTCAATATAAGCCTCACGAAAACTCTGACTTCTTATAAGGAGGAGTTTATCAAAAGGATGACCCAAGCTGGACAGTTAAGAGCCAGCGCGGCCGGGAGGACAGCAGTTAACTATAGTGACATGGGTATGTTTTTGTTATTCGTTTCTCAAATACACGGCATTCTCACTGCCGCGTAGCCGCCACAACACAACAGTATCAAGAGTTCATGTTCCTCAATGGTTCGCATTCTATAGCACGTCGCGCACTGGTGGTACTCACATCTCAGTACAGATACGATCCCTGCACCCATATCGCTCTCAGAGGCACTTCTCTTGCGCGAAGCCAAAGAAAAAGAACTGTTCCACGAAAATCCTGCTATGTCCGCCATGCACCCTTCCACCTCCATGTCTGCCTCCGCGCCCCCAATACACAAATCCAAATCCAAAAGTCGTAGTACAACGAACGGTCAGGGAAACAGCATCTCGGCAGCAAGACACGACCGAAGGACGGATAGCCGAGCAGCAAGCCATCACCCTATCGACGACCGAAACAGCGAGGGAGCTTGCAGCGACTGGGCCGACTCGCGTCCCACACATGGACATTCCCTTTCTGTTCAAAACGGACGGCTTTCCCTGTCGACACGCCCATCACCACTCGCAAGCGGTCACAGCGTCGCTCCTTCGCGTTCTGGTACCCTGACCCCTGCTCGATCGCACGAACCGAGTGAGCAAGCCTCCCCACATCACATCCTATCTTCCTCTGCGGCGTCTCCCTTGCCGCCTCAAACCGACGACCCGCAGAGCTGGTCGTCGTCAGGTCCATACACTGGACCTGCAAGTGGCTTTCTTCAAGGCCCTGGAGGGCCATTTGGGCAAGTTTCTCAAAACCCCGGGCGCACGATATACTCGCAGCAACATCGCACGGAGTAGGAAAGGCACTGGGCATCCGTTTCCTCTGCATCCACTGTTGTACTCAAATAGCACTACTTTCATATTCGTCGTAATCTTATCAGTTCAGTCTGCCATCTTATCACTCCGCCTTTCTAGGAACTAAGATACCCATCTCCGACTTCTTTGGTGCAGTTCCTGACATCCAAGTCATTCCTGGTTTTTCATGTCTCTTAAACAGATCAACGCACTTCCTATCATAGATATTGCCCCTTTTCTGAAAAACGATACACATAACGCCGTTCTGAAAGCTTCGACTGCTGCTGCTCTACACAGTGCATGTGTAGAATATGGGTTCTTCTACCTGAATATATCTGCCTACGTGGATCCGATCGTTCCAGAATTTCTAGCACAGCTCGGGCGACAGTTCTTTGCTCTGCCACAAGAAGAAAAAGATAAAATAGCCTTGAGCAATGAGGATGGCGCGCGTGGTGCGTACTCGTCTCCGTTCCCTCGCCGTGACTGATTTTCCAAGGCTACGCAAGGCTCAAAGAGAACATAACAAATGGCAAGGCGGATAATCACGAAGGAATTGACTTCTACAGGCCTGTCGAGGATCCGGATAAGACCAGGCCACTCTGGGGAGAGAATCAATGGCCATCGATTCCCGGATTTAGAGAACGATATGAGGAGTGGATCGAGAAGATGAAAGCTCTTGGAACGATTGTTATGGAGGCGTATGGACCACTTTCTTTGATGATTTAGTACCACTCACAGTGTATATTCTATCAGCATGGCTCAAGGACTAGGAATGACTCCTGATGAATGGGCAAACCTACGGAAGCAGGTTGACGACAGCTTTTGGGTAATGCGAGTCATTGGGTATCCACCGCTGCCCAATGGTGACGACGGTTTCTCGTGTGGAGCCCACAAGTGAATGGCAAGCTATTCCACTGTAATCATAGCTAACCTTAAGTGTTGGTATCAGGGACTACGGTTGCCTGACGTCGGTACAACCTCGCCCTTATCGTCGATAGTACAATGACCCAAGAAATCCCTTATACTCAGGTTCCTATACGCTGATCCCACTCCCTCTGCGCTGCAGGTGTTTTCGAGTCGTCCGGGCGCTATAGCCATGGCGGATCCAAGCCTAGCAGCTCAAGTGGGATCAGAAAAAGGAGTGTGGATCAATGCCGATCCAATTCCAGGCTGTGTAGTGTGCAACATTGGAGAAAGTGTGTCCGTTGCTGTTCGAAAAGTTTTAGGAGGTATTGACCTTGGGCTCAGTGTGGGAGATCTGGACCAACGGTATATACAGGTCAACTCTACACCAAGTAGTCCATAAAAGTCCAAACTATCGGTTCGTGTATTGAATAGATGTTTTAATTCATTTCAACTAACTGGTTAATGGTTCCAGAGTCTCGTATGGAGCTAATTTACGTCTTTCCGTCGTATTCTCTGATATCAGAACTTAGGATACCTTTTTTCTTCGAACCCAATTTCAACGCCGACGTGCGGCCGCTGGCCGCAGCCCTGCGACAGCAGCAGCCAGCCTCAGACACGGTTGCTAGTGAATACCGAAAACCTGTGATTTATGGCGACTTTCTGATGGCGAAAGTTGGGAATAATTTTGTCAGTGGCAAGGGGAAGTACGATCTTTTGTAAAAGCCCCGTAACTGAGCACTAAACCCTCACAAGCTGGAGGAGAACCCAACAAGTTGTATTTAAATTTAATCCATCCTCCAGCCTCTCATTGATGATTGAAGAGTTCTCCGATCTCTGGAGTGATAAAAATGAAATGATACAACAATGTAGGCCAAAATCCTTTCCCATAGTCTACTGGTGCACCGCTAAAGTAGCGAGACAATGATTTCGGTCTACTAGTAAGGCTCTATTGACACGGGGCACGGCGGGCTGGCCGGGCGTGTAACTGTGCCGCGTCTGGAGGTTCGAAGAGGAACTTGAAGATAAAAGTGACAAAGGTGGCAAGCGATAAGATTGATTTCATTTCAGAAAGACCAATCACGTGCCAATCTATCTTTGAGGACAAAATGAGTATCCTGACTCGCCTTCATCGATTTCTACCACGATTATCGAGATCACCACCGCCTGTCATGTCTTTCCAGGCTGCCGTCTCTAAGTTGAATCCTCCTCTCAAGGACCTAGTTATCGCCGTCACTGAAAATGGCACGCAACATGTCGGTGAAATTGAAAAAGATCAGAATGAAGTCGCCCAGTGGATCGAAAAGGCCAGCCAGGTTGATGTCGCTAGCGATGCTAATATCCAGGTGAGTCGGGTGTTGTATAAAGTAGAACATAATTCTAATTTACCTTCAGAATTTGACTACCACACTCACTCCTCGAACGTACCTGGTCAATAACTATCTGACCGCTGCAGATGTCGCCATCTACGGCGCTCTCCATCCTTACTTTGTACGCGATTTCACTCTTCTATATCGGCAAACTTTTGAACGCGTCAGTTTCTAGTCCAAACTCCAACCTCCACAGTACTATGCCCATCCGGCCTTAACCCGTTTCTTCGACCATATACAATCGTCACCCACAGTGCGCCCCTCCGCAGATTCATTAGGCTCCCATTTCGGCTTCGTTACGTTTGATCTCGAAAACGCACCAAAAAATGAACGGAAAGTGGAGCCTTCAAAGAAGAAAGAGAAGAAACCAGCTGTTATCACTCTGGTGGCTGAAGAATCTGCACCAAAGACTCCTGTGGGAACCTCCACTACCGCAGCTCCGGCGGAGAAAGGACAGAAGAAAGAGAAGAAAAAGGATGTCAGTACAGAGAACCCCGGAAAGAAAAAGGCTATAGGGAAGCCACCTGCGGCTGACGAAGGAGAGCCTGTGCCGTCGATGATTGACCTCCGTGTTGGCAAAATCGTTGATAGTAAGTTGAGATGGCCAATACGGATTGTTCAATTTAAGTGACTGACTTCATCTAGTCATCAAACATCCTGACGCCGACGGCCTTTACGTCGAGGCAAGATTATCAAGTTACCATGATTCAAGTAAACCAGCTAACATACGACACAGCAAATTGACTTTGGAGAAGAGACAGGCCCAAGGACCGTTGTATCCGGCCTTGTCCACTATATTCCGATCGAGGACATGCGGGACAAGGTCCTCGTAGGCGTCTGTAACCTAAAACCTGCCAACATGCGTGGCGTTAAGAGTTTTGCAATGGTACTATGTGTGAGTGATCTTTCTATTTGCTGCTTGGCAACAGGTTGATCTTCAGGAATTGTGTAGGCAACGTCCAAGGATGGAAAGGATGGGGGCATTGAACTGATTCGACCACCTGCGAATGCAAAGCCGGGTGACACAGTCTACTTCGAAGGTTCTGAATTTGAGAGTGAGCAAGCGGCTTTCTTGGCATGATGTGTATCTCATATCTTTATGATAGACGCTACGCCATTAACACAGCTGAACCCGAAGAAGAAAATATTTGAGACGATTCAACCTGGTTGGTTTAGTTCATCTATCTATCTGATTGTTGTTGTAATTTTTTTTGTAGGTTTCATCACTTTAGATTCTAGAGACGCAGCTTGGATAAACCCTACCACGAAGAGTGTTCACAAGATCCGTACCAAGGATGGTGTTTGTATAGCTCCCACACTCATTGGGGCATCATTATCATAGTTTAGATATTAGACATTGTGTACTGAGTACTGAAAGTACTGAACTCTGAACCCAACTGAACGAGCTAAAGCCTGAGTGCCAGCTTACATAAGTCATATTTCATTTCTTCAACTCTTCCATGATTCTACGGTCACAGTTCGGGCAGGCTGTACGCTGCTTCTCGTCTTCAGCACGCGTCCTCGCTCATGTCTCCCACATTGGACGCGAGCCTATTAAATTCCCCTCAACTGTTACACTTACACCCACTTCATCTGCGCTCTCAATAAAAGGTCCACTTGGAACCACTTCTGTTAAGCTCGAGCCCTACATGAAGATCGACTTTCCTGAGCCAAACGTAATGCAAGTCTCGGTAGACGATGCAGAAATCAAGCAGCAGCGGCAGATGTGGGGTACAACGAGGACCCTCATATTTAATGCTATCACTGGGATGACGGAGGGGTTTTCCGTACCGCTATTTCTCGTTGGGGTCGGGTATCGTGTGGCTCTGGAGGAGGACCCAAGAGGTGTAACGGACGGTGGGAATGGAAAGAGGCTGAATATGAAGGTGGGGTACTCGCATTCGGTATTCGTCCCCATACCAGCACATATCAAGGCGGAGGTACCGTTGCCGACAAAAATCGTCCTTGGTTGCACGGATAAGCATCAGCTGGGTCTTTTCGCCGCGAAAGTTAGGGAATATAGGAAACCTGAACCATACAAGGGCAAGGTGTGTTGTGTATCCGTTCCGCTTTACTAGTAGTACTGACGACCACTGTGACGCGTAGGGAATATTCATTGGAAATGAACAGATTAGAATAAAGAGCGTCAAGAAGAAGTAATATTTCTTATAATACTCGTGTTATGCCGCAAGCTGGTAGTTTTCCCGTTACCAAAGTTGGTAAAATTCGTCTGGTCAAGATTTTTACTGGCTGTAATTAGGCACTTGGAAGATCCACACCAGCGAATGGACTGTTTTTCAGCTGTCATGCACCTACCATTAAGCCAGGGGGAAGATGTTTTCTCTTCGATGTGTCATATGCAGCGCCAAAAATTGCAGATCACTCTAATTAATCCGTTTTCCACGCCATGTATTGTTTTGTAGCAGAAGAATCATCATTTTATGTGAAGACCTACTCAGGAATCAGAGTGACCTCGTCAATGACTTGTAGAGACAACTTCAGAAAAGTAGTGCAGGTGTCTAGACTCTAGTGATCAAACATTTCCAAACGAGGTGTCGTCGACAAACTCCAAATCTGGACACAACCCAAACACCCATTTCTGCTTGGGCCTATACCACGCTATCTTCTACTTTCTTCGACTCACCCATCCTTCCTTTATCAAGCATGTCGGCCTGCCCACCATATGCGCCCTTCTTCGGGTTCGCAGGTGTGGCTGCATCCGTGAGTACCAGTGCACTTCGACGAGAACAGATGACGGAGCCTGCCTGAGTCCAGATGATACTCAGCAGTACGTGGTTCTCACCCTCTCTAAGCGCGTCCTACATGATTTGACCGAAGTACTCTTCTCTGTGACTTCCAGCGGTAGGTGCTGCGTTTGGCACAGCCAAAGCAGGTATTGGCATTGCTGGCCTGGGCTCATTTAGACCAGAGTTGATCATGAAGGTTCGTTTCTTCATCGCCTGCTCCGTAAACGCGCGCTAAGACAGAGGTGCAGTCATTAATTCCTGTCGTCATGTCTGGTATCATCGCGGTATATGGGCTAGTTGTGTCGGTCCTCATTGCAGGAGATTGTGTGTAGCCCTTCTTATCCATACGTCAACCAATGCTGACGTTTCTGGTTTTATGAATCCTTTAACAGTGCGTCCAGGAAGCTACTCGCTGTTTTCTGGATTCACACACTTAGGCGCCGGCCTAGCATGTGGCATGACGGGTTTGGCGGCGGGATATGCAATTGGTATTGTTGGAGACTCCGTACGTCCAGTTGCCCAATCTCACTGAAGATATTCTCCGCTGAATTTGGCATCTTACCTGCAGTGTGTGCGAGCTTATGTTCACGAAACAAAAGTATTCGTTGCAATGGTGCTCATCCTCATTTTCGCAGAAGTTCTCGGGTTGTATGGGTACGTGACTTACATATTCTCTAGTTCCGTACTCACCAAGGCTGCTTTTGCCAGGCTGATCGTCGCGCTTATAATGAATACGAGTGCCCTTGCGGGAGACAAATGCTAGTGGGGCTTCGATGCCGTACATACCCTCACTACTATCTGCTATATTAATGCTGTTTCCATGAAAAGCCTCCGATACTGTATACAATGAGTCAGCTCTAGAAAGCCCTGAGGACTATTACAATAGGATGAAAAACCGAGAATCAAGCTATACACAAATACTCCCTCAATGTCCCCTACCGCGCGAACCGTCGGAACTTTCAGTGGAAACAGACCTCGATGTGTGACTTCTTCGGGGTAGACGGCGTTTCCGGCCTCGTTCCCTAGAGCGTGAGTCGGAGTCGGACCCAGAGGATGAGTCTGAGCCTGAGCCTGATGAGGAGTCGGAATCTGAGGAGTCGGAATCCGACGATGCAGCGGACTTCGAGGATCTGCTTGGGCGTTTTACGAGTTAGCAGTTATTTAACCAGCAAGTAAGGGGAAAAGACATGTTTAGACATACCGCCTGATACGTTTTCGTGACGGTCCCTCGTCCTTGTCATTATCTTTCTGTTCCTTCATCCGTTCCTTCTCCTTCAACTCCAGAATCTTGTTTGCCGTACCGCTTCTACGTAATGGGCGTTAGCGGGCGTAACTAACATCCATAGAATTCGGACAACGCACTTGTGTTTGAACTCCTCGGGCACCTCCACCGACGGCTTTCCATCCGCTTTAAGCTTGGCGAGGACTTTTGGGTTCTCCAGTTGCTGTGTACGAGATGGGCGAGATATGTAGGGGCGCGTCGACTTGCAGTCGAAGATGAAATGACCTGCATCTCCAAAAGGTCAGTAAGGAGTAGGTGGCTAGAAAATCCAATACCCGCCTGTTCCAAGGCACTTCTGACATATAGTCGTTGGCGTAGCTCGCGGTCTGTTCGTAGATCGGCCATGTGGGGCGTATTTTGACATTTGGACTGTAGACAACAGTGGTAGACACCAGTACTGGTAGACATGTTAAAATGCCTCAAATGGTCCTGAATTAGTGACCGTGGGAAACCGATATTATCATTATTTGTACTAGAGTATTCAGTACTCAGTAATGGGAGTGGTTGATCATTTCTTTATCGTACTCAAACCCTCAATGTTACATCCATTGATTGTCAGGTGGGATTGCACTCAAAGATGCTGACAATGGTCTGCATAGACACCTCAGCCTCCCAAAGCATGTGAGAGTGTTCCGCTTCTGGACCTAGGGAGTGTGCTGTTGAAGCTCAATACTTTGATTTGGTATTGCCTGGTATCATTCATTTGATCATAAAAATTAGGAAAACTATCACATAGGATACCCTTACTAAGACATTATGGCCAGCCAGCCACGATGGTCAAGTACAGAGTAGCGTGAGTGCATTTTCAAAGAAGTTGAACGGCTGCTACGTTGCTTCGTCATGGAGCAGAACATATTCTCTAGCGGATGAACCGAATTTGATAACTGGAAGAAAGGTGAACACAGGCCGAAGAGAGGTTTCCGTAGACTTACCATCACCAGCTTTGAGCTCATAATAGCGCGAAACTGGGACGGCTTCATCGTTGACCTTAGTTCCATTAGTGGATTCCAGATCTATTATGAATGGCCTAATGCAAGAATGTTAGTACCTTGCAAGGCGAACATTGAAGACAACTGACTTTGTTTTTGCCTTTGTCCCTCCAAACTCATCCTTTTCATGTACATGGCGATCTTTGCAGCCAGATTTTTTCAATACATCGAACTAAATAACACGAGGAACACGAAATGCCGTACATTGGATGACTGCATGCTGCTTAGAGCATGAAGGATGCTCCACACCAATATCTGCGACCAGACGGTCTCTGCCAAATAAGTAGGCACTTTGTCGATGTATATGAAGCATTTCTGCAGAATTTTTTTCAACGCCAACATCCCCCACAATGAAGCTAGATAAAATCACACTTACCAACCTGCTCACTCCCTTTGAAGACGTATAGCCTCCATCCTGCTGTCGGTTTGCGTGCTTCTGGGGGTTCGTTATATTTCAGCACCGTACTGTTTCCATCCGCTGTTTTCACAGTGTTCGTTTCGGCCGCAAGAAGACCAGAAGGCTTGAAATTTGGCTTTGCTTTATTCTCTTCGGGTGATGGTGATTTTGAGCCTGATCTTGACCGTGGTCGCTCTGAGTGATTACGAGAGGAACGTGCTTGTGGGGACGCAGAACGTCGTGAGGAAGGCCCAGGACGGCTATTGTAACCCCTGTCCCTGTCCCTGTCACGATCTCTGCCCCCCGAGTCGTACCGCTCACGGTCCCTGGTACGCTCTCGTTCTCTGTCTTTCTCTCCATAACTGCGATAGCTGTCCTGCCGTGAACTTCCACCGGTTTCCCGGCTCCCATGAGATGGCCCGCCCTCGTATCCTCGTCGTTCCCGTCCATAGCCGCCGTCGCGTCTTTCACTGTTACTATTAGTGTCACGGTAGTTTTTGCCGTTATACCCAGAACGGTGAGGGGGCGGTGATCGGGAGTCTCGAGGCATAGTACACAGGCAAGTGATGTTCACTATTGGTAAGTCGTACAAACCAAAGTTGAACTTCAGTAGAACTTGGTTACTTGGGTGGTGGTTTGCTTTCCCACGCCCACACTGGCGAATAACAGCCACTGACCAATGCCCACTACCATGTCCTTATTGCACTCATTGTCTGTAACGAATAGCATATTTTTCAGTTACTCTCCTCGTCTAGAATGAGCTTCTTCAATATTTCAGCACTTAGCTCGGTTCATGCTCTCGACATCCTCGTTGGCTTCAACTCAAGCGACTTGGAGTCCTCTCCTCAAGCAAGAGCAATGTACTGCTAGATTTCGGTGCGAGGCATTTCAATCAATGACCAGTGAGTCACCGGAAATTGTAACGCCGAGTTACATTTGTATGATCAGGAGGTCGTATGTACTTATGGCATCGGATATCCATACCCAACTTTTGGATGCATCTTCTGACCACACGGTGCTCCGAAACTTGATCAAAGATTTTTAAGCCTTCAAGGGTATCAAATCTTCTCACCAAGGTGCCGATGCGGTCATCTTGATTTGTCGAGAGGGTAATATAAGGCGCTCTTAAGAAGAATTTACCCTCCCTTCTCTATCAGTCATTCCCATCAACATCACCCATCATATTCCTCAGGCCATCCTATTCTGATTAAACCTACTGTGCGTAATGGCAGAGCCAGAAGCTGCTAAGCCATGGTCTTCGTACATGATGACCATCTATCGCAGCCGAGAGCCGCCCCAACCCCTAGGAACAGTGTCTTTCAACGAGATTGAGCAGAAAGCAAAGGAGAAGTTGAAGGATTATCCAGGTTTCTTAATTCCCGCCAGTCTGACTGAACACGCTGAACACCGTGACCTATCAAGGGACCTTCCATTATGCCGGAGGTTCCGCCGGGACCAGTGCCACTTATCGTGCTAACCGAAAAGCACTGGATAGGTATGCCATCATTCCACGCATGCTCGTCGATGCAACGACACGAAGTCTCGAGGTTTGACTTTACTACCTCGGCTTGTACGCCCTAAACTTATGAATAGACCACAATCTTTGGAGTCAAACACCCGTCACCGATCCTCATCGCCCCTGTCGGCGTTCAGGGTATCTTTCATGGTGATGGCGAGCTTGCTTCTGCTCGGGCAGCCCAGAAACTGCGCATCCCTTATATCATGAGCACAGCCTCCTCTCGCAGTATCGAGGAAGTGGCGACCGCCAACGGTGACGGTCACCGGTGGTATCAACTTTATTGGTTGCTCCTCGTTACTCTTCACGCGTTGAATGGCTGAACTTAACACGATTGAATTCACCAGGCCACGAACAAACGAAGTGACACTCTCAATCCTCGCCCGCGCGAAAAAGAATGGCTTCAAAGCACTAGTCATAACTCTGGATACAATGGTTCTTGGATGGCGACCCCACGACCTTGAGAGAGCCTATATCCCCTTCGACCATGGCGTCGGCGTTCAAGTTGGAACCTCAGATCCCGTGTTCATGGCAAGGCACCAACGAGAGCCTGTTCACGAACGCCCCTCTTTCCCATACGATCCCGCAAAGATAAATAAGTTATTTTCAGCTGGGGATGAGAAGACCAAGGAAGCCATATATTTCGGTAATGAGTGGTTGAAAGAATGTAATTCTGGATTATATCACGACTGGGAGGATCTTAGGTTCTTAAGAGAGAATTGGGACGGCCCTCTTGTCCTAAAAGGGATCCAGAGTGTTCTCGTGAGTGGAATGGTCAACCAGAGTTGACTTTCTTAACGATGTGATTCAGGACGCAGAGAAGGCATTAGAATACGGTGTAGATGGTATCGTGGTCTCCAATCATGGTATGGCACTACGCCTCTCTGCACCCTGTGTGTTTCACAATTGAGTTATAGGTGGGCGCCAGATCGACGGAGCCACGCCCTCCCTTTACGCTCTCGCCAATATAACGAATTCAACCAAAGTGAAAGAAGCCCAGGAGGCTGGGAAACTCACAGTCTTCTTTGACTCGGGTATTCGTACAGGTAGTGACATCATCAAGGCTCTTGCTCTCGGTGCCCAGGCAATTTTACGTGAGTAATTCATTCATACCAAGAGAGAGAAAAACCTAAATGCGGTAGTTGGGCGACCATGGCTATATGGAATGATTGTCGCGGGAGAAGCTGGAGTTGAGCAAGTGATCCGCCACACCCTGGCTGATCTAGATATCACGCTAGGGTTAACCGGACACAAGACCTTGAATGCTATTCAAGGAAAGGCGGACGCAATTTTGACCAAACTTGACTTTGACCCATGAATTACAAGTGCATAGTATTGAAGCGTTGTATGAATATATTAGCTGCATTTTTTTATCCAGTGAGAACGATCATATTAGCGAGGTAGATCTCTCTGACCTATATGCACTACTACAGCTAAGCAATAGTTGATGCCACCGTCTCAACTGATGCGCCACGTTACGCCCGGACCTTGATGTGAACAACGGAACAATTGATGGCGGTAATTAATGGGAAATTCAGGGTCATAGGGTCTACAACTCCTAGGGTTTTAACTGAGCGATGAGCAGCAATAAACCTGTACAAGCCCAGTTTCTAAGTCAATTCCGTTTGTTTATGTCGCCTGAACATAGGTGTGATATTGACAGTGTTGTACTACTACAACCACCAGGATACATGTTCGCGGTCTGAGAAATTCGGTTCTCCGAGAACAGCCACCTGACGATGTAGTATAGATAGATAGATAGATAGATAGATAGATTAACCTGCCGTGGTCCCGAAATGGAACAAGCAGGGTCCGTACTATACAGGGCATCCTACTGTATCTACGGCCATAAGCAGACCATTGCCGCTGTGATCGGGTGGAAGATTGCACGGATTAGTCTACTTACAGGATTATTCACAGAACGCAAACGGAGGATGCCAGTGAACATTGAGGTTTTCTCAGACAACTTGAAAGAGACGACGAGGAGAGGACTTCCGTCTGAAGGCCGTCTTCCAGATCAGGTTATAGGGGGTGTCACTTACAACGAAGTCGCTAGTGCGTTGAAAAATGCAGTTCTAGAAAACCCCCATTAATTCAAGCTTGGCAGTGAAACATTGCATTGGCATCCACTACTGCATTTCTGCAAAGCCTGCATAACTGCCGCTCTATCCGAGTCTCAATCCACCGCTTCATTCGATTTCTGGGATTTCTGTGAATAGGGGGGGAGACTGCTGCGCGTGGAGAGTTCCAGCATCCTTCGGGCAAAGGTCAACTGCACATTCTCCAAGCCATGTAAGGTTGCATCGTCTACATCAGTGATAACATCACAGCCCGAGATAAGAATCATAAGATGAGGGTGAACACGAGCCATGTATAAGGTTTAGCACTCGGACAGTGGAATGATATCAACATAGGACTCTATCGTGAAAGTCGTTCCAGAGACACTGCGTGCAGCCGATGCCTTTTTGCAGTGACCTGTGAAGGTGTGATTGGATAGATAACACAAGACTCTGCCGTCGCCGTTTCGACGGTCTTATAAGATCTCGTAGGAAAATTAAGACCCTGCCGTCACTGTTTTGACGGTCTTACAAGACCTCGATAGATAACTATGCTTTGACATATTTAGGGCGCGGCACTGCCTCTAATTCCGTTCCCGCGATTTAAGAAGTCACCATTCGTTACCTGCCAGTGGCTTGGTATAGAAAATTATGTCCGAATTTCGTCAAATATTCAGATTAAAGTACATGGCTGTGTGATCATAAAATTATTGCGCGCACCCACGCTGACCACTAGTACCACCTCATGTCCATCGGTATTTGATCGGGTTACTTCTCCCTTGACCCCTGGATATTTAATTATAATAGGCTACGCAGATACATGGTCGCAATCCACGAAGAGACTCGGACGATGCACGACTGGTGGACAGGACAACGGCTAGGTTGGGTGCGGAGCATCGGTGAGAGTACTGAGTAATTGTGGTGCCCAGGTTTGTCGACAAGTTTGGTCTTACGTGCAGCCACAAATAAAGCAATTTCTACATATGACCCTTAAATTTTTTTCTGATGGTCCCTTCTGACTGGCAGGCGCATAGCCATGTATCTACTGTTTTTTCACAGGCCTCGATCACGAGTAGTACCTCTCCAACCTAGGCCACCAGATGGAGAAACACGCAGCGCGGCGGAGGCAAGGCGAGGTTCAAACTTACGGGATACATCTAGGTAACAACGTACAGTTTGGCGGTGGGTAAAGAGTTTTAATGTACATAACGCTCACCCCATGACCACGAGCACGGCGACTCGCCCAAATATCCTTCTTGTCGCACTAGCTATCCAATTCACTAATTCTGAGGGTTGATAGTTATCTACAACGCGCTGCCCTTTAGACCTTTTAGGGACGCTGAAAGCAAACCACTGCCTCTGATTGTCAGTAACAATGATGGGTCTTGATGGCTATAGACATTGGATCCGAGTCGAGTCACACCTTGCAAGGGTCATCTTCACGCGATCGTACCAAGATCCTGGGAACAAGATCAACTCATTATAGTAAGTAAAAACCTTCCTGACGGACAATCGGCACACACCACCGCTAAATCCGGCCAGTGCAGGACCTATGGTTGATTCGTTGAGTTCCCCTTCTTGGTTAACTTGAAGACAAGCATGTATCGTGTAGTACTACTATGCTGTACCTTTTATACGTGAACCCACTTAGATGCGTGAGTCTGGAAGTCGAAGGAACGAGTTAATTATGTTGAACGTATATTGTACAGATGAGCAAGCTGACGCCACTACTGAAACGAGCCACCAGTAGAGTGTGTAACATCTGGTAAAAGGGTCTGAAACGTTTTGAGTTCGTTCCTTGTTAGGCCTCGAGTTGGAGCGAGAGTCCAGCTTCAAGGAGATGCTTCTCGTGATGGCACGACTGTAGACAGACCTGTCCTACACCTGTCAGACCACGATTAATGCGAACAGCTTTGCAAGCTGGAGAAAGGTTAAAAAGCCATCGAGAAGCGCATGAGTTGCACCTGGCTAGTGAACCTATGGCGGGCTTGACGATTGTCGCAGAGGAGAATAATTAATGTTCTACATTTCTTTTATATATCGACACCGAATAGTGTGTTCAAAGAATCCAATCACGCCATCCGCTAGCCTGCCATCCCAGCTCAAACTCCTGCTCAGAGAACTTTTGGAGTGCCCAATTCCTTGCTCGGCGTCGCATTCCTAAATCGTCAGCAAAGCTGAGAGATAGAGCGGCATGAAGAGCATCTGCAAAGGTTTCCGGGGTCTCAGCATGGAATCCTGGAGAGGAAATGCAGTGTGAACGTCTCTTTCGAAGATATGACAGCAATACACACCAGTTGGTTTCCCATCGAATTTAACCACGATATCATTTAGCGGTCCACCTGAGGCGTGCACGACAGGTATCACCCCTGAAGCCTGTGCATCGGGGTCAATTAACCGGCTATCGATAAGCATGAGTGAATGGGGACTGTACCATATACTCTACGATATTGATACCAAAGTGTTCATCCACCATTGTATTCATACCTATACTTGCCTTAGACAGCCAACTGAGCATTTCAGGGTATGCCGCGTTGACGATAAAGTGAACATGTGACTGGGTGAGATAGAAGGATGAGGACCAACCAGACTGACATGTAAACTGAAGCGAACCTCTATCCCAAGCTCCTCTGCCAACCTGTGCAGTGCTTCCACGCGGGCGGCGTCTTCGGCATTTCGGCTTCCACCCAATAACACAAGTTTGACACCCTCTGCGCCAGTCTTCAGCCTGGTATATTCAGGATGTGTTTTTAGGAGGCAGCTAAAAGCTTGCAATTGAGCTACGTGATCTTTCTCAGGCCTGTTTGAATATGTTATGAGGCATTGTGAGCTATATAATAAGAATATATGTACCGGAATTGAGCCACACTTATGATGATGCGGTCACGGCCGTCTAAAGAGAATTTGGCCATTTCGCGTGTGTCACAAGGGGGGTATACGATCTTCGTAGAGGTCAGTCCCGCATTATGGCTACGCAGGAACATAAGAGGTGGCAGCGCATGAAGAGCTTCTAATAGAAGATCGGAATGATGAAGGATGGCATCGACATGGTTTTTGGTCCAAGATGAGTTGACCATAAGGAAGCGGCCAATACGGAGAGAACGGGCATAGTAGTACATGAAGATGCGGTAATAGCTAGTACAGGGTTTCGCCAAATGAATTTCGAGTTTTTGAAAAAAAAAAATTAAGATACATACAAGAGCTTTCCCTTGCTTAACATAGCAGATGAAGATACGGAGCTCTTGTTTGTGTGCCATTTTTTGCGAGACTTGACCCGAGCGAGCATGTCGGTACTAATCGTCGGATAATGGACGTAAGCTCCCACGGGGATGCATCCTAGGAATGATACTACATGAAAAGTAAATGCGTAGCCCATGGTATCTGTTTGACGAGGGTTTTTAACAAGACTGTAGCTGTAAAAAAATGAGGCTCTGCCATACCAATATACAAATCAGGGATCAGTTGGGTCATGGCTTCCCATGCCAGATACATTGACCCGAGGCTTTGACCGAGGATTGTGAAATGAGGCCATGTTGAGTCTTGGACCAATCGGCGAGAGTTTAAGAAGACGAAGTCCAATGTCAAGGGATCCAAAGTTATGTCAAACCGGGACTTTTGAATGTTAATGAAAGACATCATAATCAAGTTCTGCAGGGCTAATACCTTCACTTTTGCAATTATTTCAGCCTTCGAAGCGTCGGTGTCGCCACTATATACGACGCTCACAACCTCAGGTTCTGTGCGTTGCAGAAAAGCAATGGCAGTCCAAAGGACGCGCTCCCCACCTCCACCCGCATTACTTCAGATGACTAAGTAGAATCAGAGGCAGCAGCATGTTTACATGAACGTACCACTAACCAGTATGGATGAAAAAATCCCACTAAATGGGTTTTTTTGCTGGCATGAATGCCAAGTTTGCGGAACAGAAGAATTCGCCGCTGAACATTAGCGTGTCTTAAAAGGCGAGCATAGATTAAGAGCAGTAACCATAGTCCTACACAGAGGGAGAGCAGCAGGCAAGAAAGATAAATCATCAACATCGTGGACTAGAAGCGACCATATCAAGGCCAAAAGGTTTGTGACGTGGATGGTGAGATGGAATTATTGATTACGTAATATCAGGGACGAAATATCATTCTTCCTCGCTTTCTCCTTTGCGCCTTACAGCTGCTACTTCAGTTGAAACCAACCTGAGATACCACGACGTAAAGTCAGGACCCGAAATCTTGATAGAGGCAGCACATCTTACACACTCCTCGTGCGCAACCTCATTGAGTCGTGGACGCTGATAGAAATAATAAAACAACTCGATCCGTGCATGGAAAGTCATTGATTTTGATATCGTGCGGTGTATATTTTGTGTTGATAAAAGAGTTGATAAAGCCACGTACGTCGTATGCCTTGTTTATATGTGACCTTTCTACCACGAACAATTTAAGTGCTAAACCACCCAAAAGTCATATGTCAGAATGAACCGTCAACGATGTTATCGTACAGCCCCGTTCATGTCAATGGTGGGACGAGTGATGGTGCCTATCTTTGAGAGACGAGCCCACGTCATGGCCAGGTGTGCCATGGGGTTGGGACCCACACACCTTGGTATTCCACAGTAAATTGGACTTCTTCGCGGCAAAGGTACTTTTCTTATTCCGCAGAATCGCAAATATCTTCAAGTGCGCTTGCCGATTTATATTCCTCGTGGTTCTCTAGTCCGGAGCTTATGTGTTCACTTACACCGTCAATAGACACTGGCATGGGAAGGCGCTCGATGCCTGTGAGCCTATATTAAGCCATGATTCACTTAAGGAGTTTCCAGATGAGCGATGGGCTGTACGGAAGCTCTATATACAGCATGTTTATAAAAAAAGACTCGGAGGGGGAAAAGGGAAAACACGAGTTTGAATATGTACAGATCCTAATTGATCCTACCAAGATCCTACTGACCTGTGACTCTGCCTCGTACCATCCCCTTAACACCAGCAGATAAGATTAATCTTCATGTTACATTGGGCACCTTAATTGGGAATCATCGGGCTATATATATATACATAAAGGCAAGGTAACCAGATCTCCCTTGGGTATGCCAAGTTCCACGAGCCACTTTTATGACATGGACGTCTACAAGTTCCTCATCCTCCTCTTCACGCTCTCTTCTGTATTTGCCCTTCCCATACCGTCACCTTCTCTCACTTCCGGTTACTTTTGGGGCCTGGATTTGATTACTACAAAGGATGCTATTAACATGGTCGGCGATCAAGTGCCAGTGTGCCATAAGCTTCGTCGAAGAAGATCAGAAACTGGTATTACCAACACAAGCTTGACGTTGGCGGCGCCTGTGCTGTTGGGCCAGATTGACGAGGGAGGCCACAGCCAAAGTCATGATTCTCTGTCCGCTAAGACGATTGTGGGCATAGTGCTGGGCTTATGTATGTACACTATTCCTGCTGCACAATGTCACCCCTTATGAATCCAATCAGTATCCTTTGGAACTTTGGTGTTGGTTTTCTGCTTCTTTCCGTGGAAGCAAAAGCTCGTATCCCTGCGTTCCCGAAACCGTCGACCTTTTATCCCACCGCCCACTTACGGCAGTAGCCCTTTGGCCATCTCACCGTCAAACCTGTCATATTCTTCATATTCCTCGAATCAGGCCCTTATTACACCCGCGGCGAGGGTTCACATGCGATCCTAGTATCGCCTCAATACAGGTGCGATACTAAGCTACCAATGTCCTTCTAAGCAGTCCAAGATTAGGCTTCCTTATAGCGACGAACCCATCAATTATGCTTCCCTCTTAGATGTCAAATTAAGGTCAAGGCATATCAGTGACTATGGACCATTCGACCTTGATACCTGCACTCGTTACTATTCGCTGCCCATTGCAAATCCTATATATACCCTACGCTGGACTTGAACACTTCGTTGCTTTCTAACAAGCATTCACTTGTCTTCCTGCTGCCCATTTTGCTTTGTAGTGCTACGTATATATTCCTTTTACGCTACCCGTTCATACATGAGGTGACTCAATGAATGGGTCAACTGTCAAGATGAAACTGTTTCTGTCAGTCCTAAGTTGGCATAATATGTAACAATCGGTATGGGTGCATTATACCAAAGCCTGGCATGGCCATGTCTGCGGGACGTTCCAGGAACTTTCCACTTGAACTGTTGCTCATACATCGTTTCTACAGATGAAATTCAAATTCAGAAGTATGTTCAAGTTGCGCCACATCATGATGATTGTGATATGTGAATGGTACCAGTCATGAATACACTAGAAATAAAGGGAAAAAGCTCTCACTGGCTCAAACGGTACAAAAAAAAGCTGCTCTTTCAATTCCGTAGCATTTGAATTGTAGACAGTGGACAGCAAGTGGACAGATCCGAGGACAAGAAGTTTGTCCATCGGCACTTACCGAAACATAGCAAATAGGGTTGCCGAGGACTGATACTGAGTAAGAAAATATTGTACGATTTTCTACGATGTTTAATGGCGGACGCATCCACACGGAGACAGAGGCTGTAAACGATGGCCTTAAAATATATGTTTGGACATTCCAGTGATACTCTTTTTGCCAGATCGGCATAGATATTAGATATACCAAGCATCAATTTGAATTTACATTGCCGATAAGATAAGGTAGATAAGATAACCGTGATGATTTGTCACGTGTGACGACAGTTACCAAAGGGTCCAGAGCAGTCACTGTCACTCAACGTTTTTCAACTTCAGGGCACCCAATTCTTTTCTTACAAGGGCGCTGGCTGACGGTATCTGTCCTGGTACCTAGCTCAAGCTCGTTTAGCTTCTCCCCTATTTTTGAGGAGTTTCAAAGTTTAAATTTCCTGAGTTCATACTCTTAAGCTATGGTGTCAGCAACCACGAAGCGTGCAATGTTGGACGGTTAGTGTACTTATTGGATATATTTGAGTATCCAGTTCACTAATCTGCGTTTTCCAGTCGCGCTTTTTCTTGCCTCTCAAGTGCGTATCGCAACTAATACCTACAATCATTGTTGAATTTGCTCGCAAGGCAGCATTGTACTACACTCTGCGAGTGAGTGAGTCGGTATTTCTGGCAAGCTAACATTTGTGAACATATTAAACAGTGGGTATTGGATACTGTTTCACCAGACAGGAAGGAAGATATCAAGACCAAGCAGTTAGAGGCGCTGAAAAGGTTAGGTCACTCTGACCTCAAACTTGATGAGTACGAACGTATGGCGTACCAGAGAAATTTACCCGTCAATATACTGAGTTCGAAGTCTCTTTTCTTCAGGAACTGTTGCGAATGAGGTAATACATCCGGATGATATCCATGTCCGGTTTACTGGTTCGTACCATGCCCTGAACAACCCCCTCAAATCTAACTACGGTCCAGATATCGGTGGCCTCGATCCTATCATTTCCTCCCTCCGCGAATCCATCATATATCCCCTCCTCTACCCCAGTCTCTTCACCTCATCTTCTTCACTCCTTAGTGCTCCCAAAGGCGTACTCCTTTTCGGCCCACCAGGTTGTGGCAAGACTATGCTTGCAAAAGCTCTCGCAAAGGAGTCCGGTGCAACCTTTATCAACATCGCCGCATCCGTCTTGACGAACAAGTGGTACGGGGAGTCAAATAAGTTGGTTGCAGGCCTATTTAGTCTTGCTCGCAAAACACAGCCGAGCATCATTTTTATTGATGAGATTGACTCATTTCTGAGGGAAAGGACAAAGGGTGACCACGAAGTAACGGGTATGATGAAAGCAGAGTTCATGACGTGAGCATCGAGTCTATATCTTATTCCGTATCACTGATTGGTGTGCTACTGGTCAATCTAGGTTGTGGGATGGTTTGACATCCGGCTCAGATCGTATATTGGTCCTCGGGGCCACCAATCGACCAAATGACATTGATTCTGCGATCCTTCGGCGTATGCCCAAACGATTTGCGGTACAACTACCTGATTTCAACCAACGGTTAAAGATTCTTGTACTGGTTTGTCTTCTCTCAAATTCTTATGGCCATATGGATTTGTCGTTCATTTTTGCATGATACATAGATGCTCAAAGATACCAAGCTTGCATCAGACTTCTCCATGAAAGAACTTGCAGAACTATCGGATGGCTACTCTGGTTCTGACCTGAGAGAGTTGTGTAGGAATGCTGTCATGGTCCCCGTGCGCGAGTACATGAGAATAGCCGCCGATAACAAGGAACTTTTTCTAAGAGGCCAGGCAGAGGTACTCTTTTTGTCATCTGTGTATTCAACCTGCACTGACTTCGCATACTGATAGGGCTTTAACCTCCGACCACTGACTGTTGTTGACTTCTTTACTACGGATGGAACAAGTGTCCTACCGCCCGTCGAATATGACGAGACGCGATTAGAGTGATGTACCCATTGCTGTATCCGTACACACTTGCCACCTCTCCACTTATATAGAGTTACACCTACACGATATACTTGCATTTTTGGCATGCTAATGGCTACACCTGTATAATTACCTGAAACGTTGCGGACACTTTTCTCCTTGAATGGACCACAACATATGATTGATGAGTTATGAGTTATGAGTTTTTAACCTGCCGTGGTCCCAACAATATAGCTTTTATTTCATTCGGATTAAAAAATAATTTGCTACCCAAGAAGAAAGAACTTTCGCCTCAAAGGTTTTACAACGAGCTGCGTACTGTATTCAGCACCCACTAAGGCAAAGTGATAGAAAGTGTTAAATCGGGTGAGCAAGAGTAATGCTTGTCAAGGTAGATATGGCCTCCTTCCTGAATGTGTCATCAGTGATGGTCACCGGGATCAGGCCATCGAGGAAAGTGAGGAGCTTCGGTGATGCTACAGTATACTTGGGCCACTGCAAGCCACTCTTACTGTTTGGATCGAGGGTAGTGGCAAAGCGAATGAGGTAGTCTGCCATGCCGCCACCGCCATACACATTGAGGATATCAGATCCGTGAAACTAAGGAAGTGGCATGTGCTTCAGATAAGGAGAACAGATTAAGTTCGTAACTGATACTCACTGATCCTAGTACGGGAAGGGCTTTGAAGCGTTTACTCACTTAATAGATGATGTTAGTCAAACTGGCCACAAGTCACCGCATTAAGGGACACCAACAGAATGCCCAAGTGTTCTGTTTTCCCGATCTTTGTTCGAGGAAGAATCTACGAGGGGCCTGGAAGACGCCGTCTCCTTGGAATGCTGCAATGCGTTTGAACTGAGGCGAAAGTACATTCAGTATACCGGTGTCAAATGGTGATCCATCGAGAATGTTCGCAGTGTAGACTTTGGAGAGTGTGTCAATATCATCAGGGGCCAACCCGGGAAGGAAAACATTTTGGATGTACGATTCCAGCTGGGTTTCGGTGCTAGATTACAGTTGTTGAAATAATCGGATTGAAGAATGTGATGACCCACGTAATGTTTAAGTTGGTAAGAGAGAACAAAGTTCCCTCATCGTCGCAATCACCTTCCGGAATTTGTGAGCTTCGCAGGTTGCTGATACGGAGGCCATCTCACCAGTGATAAAGGGGATGTTTGCAACCTTTCCCTGCTGAACCAGCGCTTGTGGGTTATCAGATAAGAAGACTCCGTCAGCCCGCGGGAGCCACGCAAGGCTCAAGGACTGTGGTGGTAGGTATTAATGAATGAACCATTAAATCAGGACACAAATCAACCTGATAAGAGAAGATGTTCGGGGATTTGTTGACAGCGGCCTTAAGCGTAGAGTAGGGGACAGTTCGGAGACAAGCCAGGGTGTCCGAAGCGCTAGAACATCCTGTCTGTGATACGATGGCATCGTAGTACTTTTGTCCATTCTCCAAACCTCCCACAGGAATAGGCGATCCAGATTGCATGAAAGCGGCACGGAAGAGGCCCTGGGTGTTGCCATTGTTCGCGAGCATGTGGAGGGAGGCAGAAATTGCGCCAGCAGATTCACCCCAGCTGTAGAAGAGTAAAATCAATGTAATGTCCAATGCAATGAGGCAGGTGAGCACGTACATAGTCACCTTGGTGGGATCTCCTCCGAACGCTCCAATGTATTTCTGGACCCATCGGAGAGCTTCACGCTCTAACATTGCGAAATTAGATGACCGATAGGGTCGATCAGATGGTTATTACTAACGGTCTTGCAACCCAAGGTTTCCAACGCCAGCATCTTTGACCTCTTTGCTTGCGAGGAAACCGAATGCTGCGACTCTGCGGATGGTGTTAATTTCAAACCGAAACAGATTCCAAGGGAAGGACTGACCTGTAGTTCATGCTCACGTAAATCACCGGAGAACCAAGAGCCACTGAGCGGTCGACGATGGTTGCACCATCATACCTAGGCGAATTGTAAGATCAGGATTAAATAGGTAAAATTGTTGTGGCGCTCACATTGAAGTCCCACCGAGCTCAAAGCCACCTAAACGAAAGGCCCATGAAAGTCCGCAATCAAGAGGAGTAGCTTATGACCAACCTCCAAATATCCACTGCAGGGGTAAGTCGTATCAGATTGAGAACGCCCTAAGAAATATGAAGGTATACCGCAACGACTGGAAGCTTAGAAGTTGGCGTAGCACTCGCCGGTTTCACAACGTTGATAGTCAAACCTATTTGAAGTAAAAATATTTAGTGGCCGACTTCAACTCAGTACTTAAATAATCAAATGTACGCACAATCTTCGGAGTCTGGGAAAATAACGCCATAGATGGAGTTGACAATAGCGTCTACAGCGTCAGCAACCAATCCCGACACCAGTGGAAGTGTGACTGCCTGTTGAGGACATGAAAGTCCGAAGGAGGTTGCAGTAAAGCTGGTGGTATATGGAGTAACTGGCTGGGGTAGGCGGAATCGGAGGTCTCCCACACTTTAGTAAATAAGTCAAGTAATGATAGGAGAGAAAGTTGTGGCAGCCAACTCACGGAGGTTTGGCAAATGGAATGCCTAGGAATTTGGCGGATGAGCCTGAGGTTGTACCAGTGACCGTCGCACCGTCCAGTTGGACTGTGGGTGCCGCTGCTGTAGCAGTACCTGCAACTGAACGGGCCCAGACTGAAAGCAACAGTAGGGATGAGTACTGCATTTCCAAGAAATATGTGAGTACCCCAAATGGGACCTAAGCTTAAGACTCTGTTGATCGTCGTACCTGAGTTTTATAGCATAAACCAAATATCTCCACTTTTGACAACACGGTGATAGTTTGTATCCCTGTCACGCGAGGCTTGCAACACACGGTTCACACCTCACCAACGATTGATCACGGGTGATAGAAATATCTCACCACGTAACTGGGAACGCATAGCAGATCGGTGTCTAAAAGACTGATTACGGACACCTGATGGTCAGGTTGGAAAGCGTTTGAGAGGGCGGAAGCACGAGGGGGTTGTTGGCTGGGTCATGGGGTCGGAGTAGGCGATCATCCAGTGCGAGGGTGACGGTATATAATAGTGGATGGCGTCGGCAATAACCCTTGTGCATGGAAATCACAGGCTGAGAACAGCTTTGTTTAGCGAGAATCATTGCTATGGAAGTTTTGGAAGATGCACATGAAAATGACGGCGGCCGTTCTATGTTCTGGAACCTGGAAACTACTTCAGTTTTCACTCAAAAAAACAACACATCAAATCACCTCATACTTGATTTTTTTTCTCAATCTGAACAAACCGGTCCGTCAGCTAAAGTTTGCTATGCGTTGTGCGAAAGAATGATGGTCAGCAGTTTACGTACTTACAATAACTGCGCGTGTTTTTCATCTTCCGAGAAACTTCCATGAAAAAAGAAAGAGACTACATTTGGGTGTGAGATACTAGGGCATAGTACTCGCTAAAATGAACCAGATGGGGATCGAACTAATGAGCAAGTTTCTAAGATGGTGTAGATCGAGTTAGAATATTCACCATCATCAGCCTAGGCTGAGAGTTCCTGAGAGTGGTAGAGTTGGGAGGTAGGAAGTGAGCCTCAATGACGTAGAGCAGGGACTCGGGGGTGTTTTTTAAAAGGAAGTGTGTTATTGCTATTGCTTGTCATAGCTAGACGTTGGACGCGATGGCATGCATAATTCAAGTGCCACGAAAGCTCAGGGTAGCAGAAAGGTAGAATGTGCACATTACAGTAAGTACTGTGATCCAAGCTGGATCCTTCAACGTTTCAACGCTTCAGCTGCCATGTGGTAGTTCAGATGGTCACGTGCTTTCCCGTTCAGATTGATGGTAGATTGATGGACGTCAGGTCCTAGTAGTAATAGTAAGGAAGTGGAAGGCTGTCAACTCGCTTCCATGGCCAGCACCATTATCCCTCAACAGGTCGAGATCTTTCGGAGAGACGATGGGACTGCGTGGAATATTTTCGTGGAGGCAGGGGGTATCGTTAAACGGCCCCATCTCGTTAGAGCTCTCAAGGTAAGTCGTCGCGGACTTTGGATGGTAGTTCAGGTCTGAAGCCAAACGCCGTAGAAGGCCGGCGCTAACGTCTGTACAGACCCCGCCAGGGCGCAAGTAATTCTCATTGATTCACGTAGCCCGCAAGGCAGACAGTTTCTCCGAATTTGGGGCAATGAAGTAAACAAAATCATTCTGGAATATACCTGGGCTGAGGGGTCAATCTCTGCTGGGCGCGTATTTGGCTCGGACGATCAGTGGGGAGGCTTCATGGCTTTTGACGATGGGTTGCCAATATCAGAAGAGGGGGCGGAGGGAGAGGTGTCTGAGTTCAAGTCAGTCTAATCATACTATCAACTATCATCATTAAACTAAGGAACGTCAAGCCTACCAACACCACGAATTACGCCAGTCGCTAGTGAGTTAGACCAACGACATCTTGCTACCACACAGCCACCGCAACCGTCACTTGCTGCCAGTCCGGGTCACATTCCACTTCAATTTCCATTTCGGTTCTCTCACCCAGCCTCGCCGCCCATAACGCCGATACGGCCAATGACGAATACTCCGCACTTTCAACCTTCACGTACTCATCAGATACCCCCGTCTTCCTATACATCCAGTAATTTATCGACATCACTAATGGCTTCCTCAGACACGGCGGCTGTCGTGTGGCCGTCACCACAGTATCTGCCTACTCCTAGTTCATCGATGGTTCAGACAGACGCTTCTTCTCCTGCGATATACACGAAAAGGCCCATGCCAACACACAGCACGAGTCCTGGCTCCTCTCAAACGACATCCGGCTTATCGATAGCTCAAATAGCCTTTTCTTCGACTGGAATTTCCTCGATGGGACCCTCATCGCCATACAGGTCTACAGCAGCGCCATACAAGACTTCCCAATCAATAAGTAGTTCATCAGTAGCTCAAGTAGCCCCTTTTGCGAGCGGAATGGCCATGTCGAGGTCCGTGGCGTCACATCCACCACCTCCGGCACCTCCCGGTGGCTCTTCCCCTCCTCCAGCGGCTCCCGTGGCGCCAGGCACTCTGTTCAAATCGGATGAGGGCCAATCATGTACCTTCTACGTCCAGACTCCTTGGGCGGAACGCAAGACACTCCTTAGTCTTATCAAAGTATTTTAATCGCTAGCTCCAATCAGATCACAGTTTAATTTTTCTCTCGCCTTTTTAGAAAAACGGTGGTACCATCGTACCTTCTCTTGCGAATGCAGACTACGTCATCTTATACTCCCACAACAAATCCTCCTCGTTCGATAAACTCCTTAGCTTCTCCTTCGAATGCGGAAAGCTCCCCGTCAGTGCCGCCTTCATTTACGAATCTGTCAAAGAACAGGAGCTCTTGGACACTGCACCCTATGAGTTTGACCCTCCGCGGGCAGCCCATCGCGGTCGGAAGAGAATCAAGGTTGAGGTTGATGAATGCCCACCACCCGCGAAAAGGGTACGGCAAAGCCCCCAAGTAGGTTTTTTGTCGACGCAATTTGCGGGCACAGCTTCTCAGTCGGCAGAGAAATATGAGAGGTTTATCCCGAGCATGTGGGAGACTGTCTATCCCTCCAGGTGATGTTTCTACATATTTTTCACAGCATGATCTACATTGCTGCTTGCCAACTCATGTCCCAATTGTACTCTATTGTATCCGTGTAAATGTTATTAAAACCCAATTGTACAAAATAAAGATATGTGCAAAATACCCTCTTAGGATGGGTGGAATCGCACCTTGTGCTGTTGCAACCACAACTATTCGATGTTGACCATCAAAATTTATCAGTTACTTAGTGTTCTATCGCAGATCAACTCGCACCGAGATTAGACTGAAATTCAACATATGTTTGTAGCGAAGGTCCAGACTTTTCTCTACATTAAACACGTCGTATTCGTACTTGTCCCTCAGACATCAGGCCTCTGTTTTTGAATCCAGTATTACATACACGCCAATTCGATTGAAAGCCTTGTATTAGTGCAAAACGCTACATACATGTGCATGCATTCATCGCAGAGGAAATGGTGAAATCTTAAGCGAGATCACTAAATGGGATGGGCGAGCGTAATATTCGTCACGAAAGCCATCGCCTCCTTCCTATAAGTATCCTCTGTGATACCTTGATCGATCAGCCCATCATAAAAGGTTAGAAGCTTGCGTGTTGCGGTCGTATACTTGGGCCACTGAAGGCCAGTGGCAGCGTTGGGATCGAGCTTCGCAGCGAATCGGATGAGGTAGTCGGCCATACCACCACCACCGTAGACGTTGATGATGTCAGAGGCATGGACCTAGTATAACTGGTTGAGTTCTGGGTCTAATATTCTTAGAGTTGCACCCACTGATCCTAGCACTGGCAAGGCCTTGAGGCGCTTACTTACTGTATGCCGCCAGGAGCTTTAGTTCGATTGAGGATTGCTCTCGAAAGACGACTTACAGAATGCCCAGGTATTCTGCTTGCCAGAACGTTGGTCAAGAAAATACCTACGCGGAGCTTGGAAGACACCATCACCCATGAACGAAGCGATGCGCTTGAACTGTGGCGTGAGGACGTTTAAAATTCCCGTTCCGAACGGAGAGCCACCGAAGATGTCATCAGGGTATAGCTTCAGGAGGGTGTCCAGGTCGGAGTCCGGAACACCAGGTAGGAATGTATTCTTCAAGTAAGACTTCAAAGCGGAATTTGTACTGAGTGATTAGGACATATGTCAGCACGGAAGCAGGATCATGTTGGAGATCAACTTACGTGATATTGAGAGTCGAGAGGGAGAACAGTGTGCCCTCATCGTCACAATCACCTGTCAAAGTCAAACTTATGGTAAAAGGGCCGGGAAAAGTGGGCTTACCTGTGATGAACGGAACATTCGCAACCTTGCCTTGTTCCACTAATCTCTGTGGGTTGTCGGTCAGGAACACCCCATCTGCGCGAGGGGTCCACGCCAGGTTCAATGCCTGCGACAAAATAAGCCTACGCTATTTCGACATCAGATACGCCCGACAAACTTGGTATGCAAATATCCCTGGGGATTGATTAATAGCCGCCTTTAATGTTTGATACGGAACTGTTCTTAGGCATGCGAGAGTATCCGACGCACTGGAGCACCCCGTGTGCCCCACGATAGCATCATAGTACTTCTGTCCGTTGGTGATGTCGCCGACGGGGATAGGTGACCCGGATTGCATGAAGCCAGCCCGGAAAAGACCCTCGCTGTTGCCGTTGTTTCCAACCATCTGCAAAGCCACTGACATGGCGCCTGCAGATTCGCCCCAACTGATGTGATGTTAGTGAGATTGGCAATTATCAGATGGTTTTGGACTTACATTGTTACCTTGGTAGGATCACCACCGAATGCACCGATGTATTTCTGGATCCACCGAAGGGCTTCTCGTTCTGCACAGTACAGAGACTTTAGAGAGTAAAGGAATGCGGGTGAATGATCGGGACGAACGATCCTGTAGGCCGAGGTTTCCAACACCAGCAGCCTTCACCTCCTTGCCACCCATGAAACCAAAACCTAGACGTACAGTACATATCAGAGTCTGTTGATGTGTGGATAATAATAGTTCTACCTGTAACCCTGAGAAAGGATGTACAGCTCAGTTCCCCATCACTCAACGGGGCTGGTCAAAAATTTACCTGTAGTTCATGCTCACGTAGATGGCGGGATACCCGAGGTCGAGTGACCGCTCAACGATGGTGCCTCCATCATACCTGGATGAGTAACGTGAATACGTTAGTAAATATAGTTGCGATTTACATATTCACATCGTAGTAGACCCAAGCTCAAATCCACCTGTATGGCACGTTTAGAGATGAAGAGTTAGTACTGAACTAAGTTATTCACCTCCGAATATCCACTACACGGCCATGCATCACGGAAAGATTAACGTTAGTAGAAAGCCCGATTAATTTGAACACACCACAATGACCGGGAGCTTAGATGTTGCTGTAGCACCGGCTGGCTTAACAACATTCAGAGTCAGGCCTGTGTAATAACTGGTCAGATTAAAGTTCGGTTACAGGCTTGATTACCTTCATACAGTCCTCAGAATCCGGGAAAACAAGCCCAAATATGGAGTTCACGATGTAGTCCACCGCCTCTTCCGCCAGGCCTGTCAAAACGGGAAGGCTGATTGCCTGTTGGGGGCATGAGAGGCCAAAGGATGTAGCGGAAAAGCTTGAACTATAAGCTGGGATCGGCTGAGGAAGTCGGAATCGCAGGTCACCCGTTCTAATCCTTTCGGTTCACCCAGTTGTGAAGATAGGTGGATGACACTCACGGGGGTTTAGCAAATGGTATACCCAGAAACTTTGAGACGCGACCAGAGCTTGTACCGGTGACGGTCGCACCATCCAGTTGAACCGTTGCAGTTGCGAGAACGGTGACTGCAGCAGTAACCAAAATGCCAAGGGCAGCAGAGATGTGGACCATGGTCATCCCCTGTATTCGAGGGGGCTCGGTTGAGCTCCCGGAGTGAAGTCCATAAAGTTTTTATAGTCGCACAGCAGAATAATAGAAGTCGTTTCGATCGTCGCACATGCGTCACGGGCTCACCGTAGCATACGACAGCAACACATTGATGAATCAGTCAAACCCTTCGAGTTACAGAGACCACCCATACTTGTCACTGCTTGGCGGGAAGCGCCGTGCAGCGATCTCATCGTAGCTAACGACACGCCTTCCGTATGGGCTACCGTAGCCGCCAGTTCGGAGTGGTTGGGGCCATTGAAGCACGTATCATTCACCGTGTTTCCCAAACCAAATTCCCCTGAAGAAGATATACATGTCGAGATCTGACGCAGTCATGGGATCAAAATAGAGTGCATGATTGTCAACTTCTCTGCACTACTGGGGAAACAGGGATCGGAAACATGTGTGCGCTGGCAAACACATTTTGCGATGTGTCCTTCCTAGACTTAGGATCCAGGTACCTCTGGGAATACCGCAGTGGAATTAGGCGCATGCGAGGGAAGGTGAATAACTCCAGTATTATGGTCAGTCTGAAGCAATCCATAATCAGCTGCCAGCAGTGTAAACTCGGATAGATGGTTGCATTACGACAGTCGACGCGAGGCACATGGAATAGAAACATATGCGCGGTGTTGAATTGAATTGGAACCATGCTGACCTTTGGTTGGCGAAAGAAGAGAAGAGTCAATAACTTGTTTGGAAGGGATCCAAACGAAGCCTAAAGTGGCCAAATGATTCCTGGCTAAGCATGATCAGTCCAACATTTGGCAGCGAATTTTGACACGTTGGGCACCACACATTCGTTATTTGGAAGTAAATTTCTGGACACATAGAATGACTGCGGTTACTAGAGTGCTGGAGTTGTAACTGAAATGAGTCTGATAATTACGGTAGTACAGTTATTTACTACTTAGATAGGATGCTCGAGGGTAACGTTTGTCAAGAACGCCATTTGTTCTGTCCTATAGTTATCTTCTGAGATCTCTTCGTAAAAGCCCTGGATTAAACCGCTCTTGAATGTCAAAAGTTTGCGAGAAGTTGTTGTATATCTTGGCCATTGAAGTCCTGTTGGAGGGTTTGGGTCGAGATTCGCGGCGAAACGAACGAGATAGTCGGCCATTCCGCCACCAACCGGGTTGAAGACATTAAGGATATCAGAACCGTGCATCTGAAAATCAATGAAACGCTGGTCATAGTAAAGAGTTTAAAGGTTACGAACTGATCCCAGTACGGGCAGCACCTTGAAGCGTTTGCTCACTATGACTTGATGTTAGTAGCTTGCGCATCTTTAACTTGAACCTGAAGGCTCACAGAATGCCCAAGTAGGCTGTTTTCCAGAACGCTCATTGAGGAAGAATCTTCGTGGAGCTTGGAATACACCATCTCCCATGAAAGCGGCAATTCTTTTGTACTGAAGTGAAATAGCATTCAGCAACCCAGTATCGAAAGGGGAACCGAGGGTGGCTGTTCGAGGATACAATTCAAGTATTTTGTCAATATCAGCATCAGGAACGCCTGGGCCGAGGAAGACGGTCTTCAGATACGTCTTCAGTTGAGGGGTAGTGCTGTACAATGTTGAGTGAGGAGAAATGATATCACTGCTGGGAACCTACGTGATATTGAGCGTCGAGAGGGAGAAGAACGTGCCTTCATCGTCACAGCTCCCTGGCATGGTTGAATTTAGGTCAAAAAGTCCCCAGTCTTCGAGAAAGAATACACACCTGTGATGAATGGGACGTTAGCAACCTTGCCTTGCTTTACTAGTTTCTGCGGGTGATCAGTCAGGAACACTCCATCGGGCCGAGGGAGCCACGCAAGACTCAAAGACTGAAAATAGGCTTAGTTTTAATCATGGCACCAGCAGAAGATTGTGACAGGCAAACCTGGTAGGAGAAAATCCCAGGTGAATTGTTTATGGCCGTCTTCAGATCTTTGTATTTGACCGTTCGAAGACACTCTAGAGTATCTGGTGCGCCAGAGCACCCGGTCTCTGAAACTATTGCGTCGTAATACTTTTGGCCGAAAGTAATGTCACCAACGGGGACAGGGGCACCCGACTGCATAAAGCCAGCACGGAAGAGCCCTTCATGGTTTCCATTGTTGGCCAACATTTGTAGAGACACGGATATTGCACCTGCGGATTCACCCCAACTGTGATGGTATGTGACATGGAATGAAGAAAGAATGGTTAATAGACTCACATAGTGACTTTGCTGGGATCTCCACCGAATGCACCAATGTATTTTTGAATCCATCGCAGAGCCTCCCGCTCTATGGCGAAATAGCAAAATTTCGTTAGCAAAATATATTGGAAGATCATAGAACTTACGGTCATGGAGACCAAGGTTTCCGACACCAGCGGCTTTCACTTCCTTGCCACCCAAGAATCCAAAGCCTTGTATGAGATATCTTAGTAACAATATTCTCAGGCTTACGAAAAAGGGGTATTACCTGTCAACCTGTAGTTCATACTCACGTAGATGGACGGGTGGTTGAGATCCATCGAGCGTTTAACAATAACACTTCCATCGTAACTAAACTATAGAATCAGCCTATTGAAAGTGGACTACCATAAAAGGAGCACTGGCCTATTTGGACTCCCAATTTCGAAACCCCCTTAGAAAGAAGCGTGTGTTTGTTTTGTTAGACGATATAGAAGACATCTGAATATATAATTACCTCCAAATATCCACTAACAACACATAAAACTATTAGTAGACAATCTCGGGCGGTGAAGCTAGTCAAACAAACCACGATCACGGGTAGCTTGGATGTCGGGGTAGCGCTGGCAGGCTTGACAACGTTGATAGTGAGGCCTGTGAGCGCAAAGTGAGCATCGAGGGGTGTATAATGGTTTGTAAGACGCGTACAATCTTCAGAATCTGGTACCACTTTGCCATACGCGAAGTTAAGAAGGAAATTCTTCGCTTCGGAGGGAAAACTTGCAGCTTTTAGAATTGGAGGAAGGTTGATCGCCTGTTGTGGACAAGCAAGGCCGAACTCGGTCGCGGGAAAACTCAAAGCATATGTCGAGTGTGGTTGAGGAAGACGGAATCGAAGGTCACCTATTCTGCAAAAGAAATTAGCAATGTATTTCAAGAGTTGGGGAGGTCGCTCACGGGGGCTTAGCGAATGGGATACCCAGGAACTCTGAAACGCGTCCAGACGCTTTCCCAGTGACAATGGCATTATCTAGTTGCACCGTAGGTAGTGCAAAAGCCGTGACGTTGTCGAACTGGGCAGTTGCCTCTTCGAGGGGAGCAGCTAGCACTACGTTGGACCAGATGCCTAAGAGGACGAGAGCGCGAAACATTGCAATCGCAGGTGCTCGACAGTTTCTAGACTGGGGCTTTCTAGTTGAATACAGCAGTTGAATTTATAACAGCACGACGGCGTTCGAAAAACCGGATGCATCTTCGTCGGTACCTCATATTGACGCAATTCCCCCTTCTGAGTCGGAAGTCACATTGACGACGGGGTGCAGCATGCAGTTCGTTTTAATTACGCTCTGCAGGGTTATCTCTTACCGGATTTTTCGGTTACATTAATGTATGAGCATACCTAATGAAGCCATTCTGAATACCAAAGGAGAACGTAAACGTGCAATTATTGGCAAGGTGAATGTACCAAGAGCGTCCCGCTGATTTATTGCAAGGAATCGCGAGCCAGATCAGAACTCCCATAGAACCCCGACTCCAGAACCCCGACTTTGGGGAACACCAAATTGTTTTAAATTGGATAGAAGCATGACAGCCCATCCCTGTGGTCCGAATTGAAGCCCTACATTAATATTATTGTCTTGAGTGCCAAGAGCTTAGGGTTGCCATTAGCAAGTTGAGAACGGTGATTTTCGAGAGAGCAATTCCTGTCATCCAAGACTACATCTGAGGCTGAGATCTGAACAGGTGGGCGCTCCGATTCGTCAGGCTAGTGGCAAGAAAGTGCAATGAAAGTGCACAATGAATGCATCAGACATGCCAGTCGGGCCGGAAATAGAACTCAGCAATTGATTCGGTGGCTGCTCCCGAACTTCAAAAAATCTTTCGGATATACACGTTCCTCTTTGAGTCCTACAGTAGCATTTTCAAACTTAAAGAACACTATTCTCCTTGCCTAGCCGGAAAGTATAACTAGCACTACAACAGCATGATATGCGCCAAAACGCCAATCATGATCACTGTTAAAGCGGCAGGCGAAGTGTTCCAAGCCAAAGCAAGCGCCGCATTCTTGCCATGGTCGGTAGAAACAGGGAGGACACTGGGACACTCCGGTTCGGCTAGTACATTGCCGTACACACTCGCAACCCAGAGTACAACACCATTCGTCCATCCAAAGCCAGCCTGAGAGTTTAATGTTAAACACATAATGTGAGGCAGATAACCTGTATCTCACTTGAACGGTGTATTCTCCACCACGACCAGCAGAATCAATATCTAGGTTCGAAAATTTCTCGAACATCTTAATCACGAGAAATAGGTTAGCCCCCCAAAGTGGAAAAGAATAACGTGTGACGAACATTGCCAGTGAGAGTGGCACTCTGGTTCTGGGTGACGTTAAGCTGCTGTGGGGACAGTTGCGGTAGCACACCCGCGATCGAACCACCAGTCTTACGCCTAACGTAAAATGAGGACCAATCGATTGTTGGAACGGAAGCGACTGAGCACTTACCAGCTGCAGAACGCACTTGCTAGGTACCGATTGGCAAGCTGCCTTTCCAAGGCCTTGCCCCATCCCTCTCCATCAGTTACATTTCCGCCATTCAGAACGGTGCCATTTAATCTATTGATATCTGCCCTAGGTCCAGAGGTTGTTGCATTGACCACTGTTCCATTGGACTCGGTGTGTAGGGGCTGGCCTGGGAGCTGTGCCTCGGTGAGGCCAAGCTGACCTTCGGGAACGAGGTTGAAGGTAGACTGTTGATCTGACGGGGTAGGGAGGTCCCCCGCAGACACATTGGCGGGTAGAGCTCGTAAGGCTTGGAGAGCAATGTACTGATGTGGGGGCCAGGTATTAGGTGCGTCCCTAAGTAAGTATGATGTCAGTCAAATATTTAATCTCGGAGAACAGATGAAACGTTACCATTGCAGCCCAGAGTCGATAAATGTGGTTGGGAACGTGCCATTGTAACGATTGAGGACGAGATTGATCGACGAGAAGTAGCCAAATGCTTTCTCTTTGCTACTTAGGATTTCGTTTGGGATAATACCACTCCAAAGGGGGTAGAAGTTGGCTGCACTGAAAACGGTGTTCCTCGCTTGCGTCGCGAGGTTATAGTCGTAGAAGGCGAGCTGCAAGAAAATATATTGGCTCAAGGGTATCACACTCATCAATTTACAGATAATTTACCTTTTCGGAATCCCAGAACAGATCCAGTACAGCGACACGAAGGGCTGCTGCCTTCGTGCGATGCCCTGCTGCCGCATCCCGATCGCCATTTCCGTATAGATTCGCAAGAAGAACGTGGTTCTTGTCTGTCGCAAGTAGCGTGGTGTTGGTTAAATTACTAGGTTTAAGCGTTTGTACGACGTACAAAGAATACTGTTGAGATCAATGCCAATGGTATTCCTGACATTGAGACTCCGAAGGCCATCATTGCTACCATCGTCTGTGTGGGCAAACCAACGAGTCGAGTAATCCCAACCTATAGGATGGTGAGAAGGCGTATTCAATGGAGAGGAGAAAGAATTTACCACTCTCAGCACCGCTAGCAAACTCGGCGTATAGGGCCGCTCGTTGTGTTTCATTAAGATTGTTGGGCTCGTTGGCATTTTTATAGTCTTGTACACAAAATATGTCACTTCTGACCATCGAGGACAGTTCAAGGGAAAGACAAACCTGTGAGGTAAGATTCTGGACGGGGAGCCGTGTTTGTCACTGAGTAATGATACACTTGATGAGTTTTGTTCGACGGCGACTTCACCTGAAGTGCGCGATTGGTGTCCCACCACAGGAGCTCTTTCTGATCAGGCAAGTCGTATAAATATCAATACCTAACAGACAATCCAGTACACACCTCAGCCAAAGGTAGTGCCCGCTTGAGGATGCTTCGATCGCCAGTGGCTGTCACATAACGCGACAGCATTTGGATGAAGAGCGGCGGCTGAGATCTGTTCAGATCTGGCAATGACGTCAGAGGACAAATAGAGAAGATGCGGACTAAGGCTTACAGTAGATACGACCACCATTTGGGATAAATCCGAACTGTTCAAGCTCGTCCATGAAATTCTGGAGAGTCGCATTCACAATATCGTAAAGTTCTGATTCAATGAGACCTTCCACGATCCAGAAGCTATCCCAGTAGTACTGTTCCCTGAAACGACCACCTTAGAAAACTAGTCAGCTTCTTGGCGGTCCTAAAAGGAGCTCAACCCATGACACGTACCAGGTACCACAAAGGTGTGATTAAGCGGGATCAATGAGCTCTCACATCCATTAGATCCGCCCGGGCAGAGAGTTGAAGAATTAGTTCCCCTAATTAATTGGGCCCAGTAACCGTGAACAGTCTGGGCAAATGCCTTGACGATGGGCTGAGAAACATTGTTCAAAAACGCAGGGTCCGACTTGAAGTTGGTGAGACTAAGCGCTTCTAACTCCTGGCCTTCTCCTTTGAAGTCATTATTAACAAAGTCAACAACCGCGCTGTATGTCGTTGATGACGAGATGTTTTTGAAGTCGACAAGCACTTCTTGCCCCGACTTACTGGTAGGCTGATAGACGCTGGTTTAATGTCTATGACAGTCTGTTCAAAGCGAAACAAACCTTGTCTACGAAAGTTTTGTCATCAGGATAGAGATGGGCGATGTTTACTGTTTGTAGCAGCTCCACAAGTGTTATAATTAGGGCGTCTGCACCGTGTGGAACATGTAGCAACTATAGCGTACCTCTCCTGCGCAGAATATCTCTGACGGACACCAAGTTTGCTTGGGGGGAAGTCCAGCTTGTGTCGGCAATGCATCACTGCCCGCAACAGACAGACTTGGGGTCGCTGTTTGCACGGTGACACTAGAGATAGAGGTCTGAGCCTGGGCAACCGCCACTTGGGCAACGAGCACGAGGGCCGTAGCTACAGTGAGCATAGTGGTCACTGGAGGCGTTAACACAAACACGCATGGCCACTCTACTAAGCTTTATAGACCCGGATTGCGCGGGTAAAGCGAAAATCGATCAAATAGGATCAAAATGGAAGGTTGCAGTTACACCGGGAAAAGGGGGTGCATATGGTGTACTCTATCTGAGGTAAATTTGTGTTGGTGAAGTCATGACATTTGCGCGGCTATTTGAAGCCTTGTGGGGAAAGCAGTTGATTGACTATTTGGCATCGCCTGCGGTCTTTAACACGACAACACAGTTTCAAGAGGGAACACAGTCATTCAGACAGCGGAAACGGACATCCAATGCTTAAAAACATGGTTCATGCTATGTTAGACCAGACCCCGAGGACTGACCATCTTTGATCATGCGTACAATGTCGTCAGGGTCGAGTACTACATTGGCGGACACTTCCCCACATCCAACCCCACAACTTGATCATCACCTGGCTGGAGGCACCACATGGTCATAGGACCGCGCTTTCTACATCAATATACTCTGCGTAAGATCAATGTGAAAGCATGAAAACTCAACGACGCGCCCTCTCCACAACATTTCCCGACGTCGTTCGGAAAGATGTCAACAAATTAAAGGTTGCTCCACATGTTGTTAGAGAAAGCAATATCATTTACATTTCTGAATGGATCGAATGGTAAACTCACGTCACGATACCATCTTCTCTCAGGCTGTTTGTCCTGACGATGACAGCCCTCTCCACCACCCATAACGCAAAGTACTATACTCATGGGAAACCACATGCACCTCAGCGGTCAAAAACTCCCAATACTACGCAACGCACCTGCCCTCATAAAGAGTAGCGAAATAGCCCAAACCCGCCCCCAACATTAATCCACAAGTAACCTCTCTGTCAAAAGGCCTTCGTTATATGCCATGCTCTCGAAAATTATTTGTCGCCAGACGCTAAGAGCAAGTTCAACTGCCTCCTCTTCAAGGACCTGGATGAACACACCAACAAACGGTGAGCAAAGACAATATCACGTATTGAGTATTACGTACTGGTTCAAGACCTTCAACCAATTTCTGCGGTCCTTTGTGGTCCTTCAGATGTTCAAGCACAAACATAATCAAGTCTTCTTCCTCCATCTCTCCAAGATACTTCATCATCAAGCGCTTCACCAGAGGCTCAAACTTGCGGTCAATGATTGTCTGAGGGGGGCATGATTAACTGACTATCAAAAATCCAAGAACTGTAAGCCTTACATCTGATAACCCATCCCATCGCACTTTCGACTTAAACAGGGTCTCCTTGTCAGTGGGGACCGAGGTCCGAATCCTCTCTAGCCTTTCCCTTGTCTGCTCTCCCGATTCTGCGACGCTGAAGTCAAGCTTGACAAGGGGTACTTTGCGTTTCTTAGCACCATCCTCCTCCTCTTCCTCCTGTCCAAACACCGTAGCCTTTCCTCCAGGCGCAGTATCTTTAGTTGGTGCAGCAATGGAAACATTCAGTTTCACAGGTGCTCCGTCATCCAACAGTAGGCCAGCTTTGCGTTGTTCCTCCGCCAATGCCTGCATCTCGTCCATTTGACGAGCCAAGAAGTCCTCTGACTCACGACGAAGGTTCTCCGCCTCTTGATCCTCGAACCTTCTTGATTTGGAATCAGCTGTTTCCTCTGCCTCCAATCGCCTCGAGCGGAGTTGCCGCCACCGTGCCCTGAATGAAAGTTATATATAGAATTGCTACGAAAGGGATGAACACGTACCTGTCGACATAGAACATTTCATCACTCTCGTCGTCGTCCCAAATGTCTAGACGCTCGCGCATTTCAACACGCTGACGTTCCTCCGCTTCACGAGTAGCCCGTTCTCGAGCAATAGCACGCTCGAGAGTTTGAATACGTGTTCGCTCTCGAGGCTCATAACGACGCTCACGCTAGAAAAGCAGGTTATTCAAACAATATTACTTCGAAAAGGTTCTGACTTACATCTCGAAATGAGATATCCTCGTCCCGTCGTCGAACATCCTTCCTTTCATCCTCCAGTTCCTCATCCGTCTTCACCACCTTACTCTTCTCGTGCCGTACTTCATACGCACTAGCACCACTATCCTCCCCCTTTACAAACCCTACTGGTTTGCTATATCCTTGGGCGCCTTTCCCGAACCCTTGTTCCTTCCGTGGCTGTGATGAGCTTGACGTCGATGATGCCTGCGGTGCAGCGGTTTGTTGCCCTTGAGGCTTGCCCCATTCGCGTAGCTTTGGTCCGCTGGGTGCGGTACCAGATGGGAGGTTTTCGCGCACATCGCGCAATTTTTCTCGTTCACGTTTGGCGGCTCGCTCACGGAACTGTGCAATTTCGGAGATGACAAGACCACGCTGTGTTTCGGGGAGATCTGCTTCTTGAAGATCGTGCAAGTGAGGCGGTATAACGTATTTCTCCTTATCAATAAGCCCATTGTTTGCTGCGTCTTGCGAGAGTCGGTTAATATCTACTACGAGTTCATCGAGTTTTGCTTTTGCTTGCGCTGTGAGCGCATCATCAGCCTGTTCAGATGGGCTAATTATCAGAGGACGGATAAGACAGTTAGATATATGCATCATGCGTACACTTGTGATCATTCTCTGTGACTGATATGCATCGAGAAATGCGCGAGTTTTTTCATCTGCTTTTATCTGTTTTCGAAGTAGGCTTGAAATAAGTATACAAGACTGAATAAACGCACCAGTAATCTTTTGTTGGCACACCCATCTTCCAACGCCGGCAGCTCTATCCCATTTATGAGCGAGAGCGCACGCAGCGCAGCATCAGGCTCCTCAAACTCTGCGAAGCCGAAACCCTGAGGTTTGTTCGCGGGTGTGATTAAGCGCTTGAATGATTTTACTTGTCCGCAAGCCTGAAAGGCATGTCAACCCCAGGAAAAATGAAATGAAAAAAAAAACTATCATACCGAGAGAAGCTGATTAAGAAATGCATCAGTTATGCCACCGGATATCGACCCAACGAATAGCGAAGTCTGTTTCTGCGCTTGTGGTGGTGTAAAATGCATTTGCTGCTGCTGTGCGAGGGCCGACATTGAGGGACCCTGGCCGTATGATGGCAAAGGTGGACGCAGACCAAGTCCTAACCGATTGGGTATCATCTTTGAGGGTTTTGAAGTGTTTCTGTGTAGTTTCTTTAGCCTGTTCACTGCAGAAGCGTTGGAAATTTCTCACTGCTCTTATAATGGAGTATGTTGAGGAATTTAACTTGTGAAGGAAAGGAGGGAGTGATGGAAAAGTTAAATAAGATGTGTGAAGTTCACTGACAGTAAGTACCAGGAGAGAAATTCGCTTATGTGTATGAATGAAATTTCCCACGCAGGATTATCTGAGGGCTTCCACTAGTACTAGTACTACCACTCCAGCACTCAGAGCACTCTCCCCGGAGTTTACCTTCCACGTTGCTTCGTTTTCTTATCGACAATGGTTTTGTTTTTCACATCTAACGGTGACTCGAAATAAAAATCGCATAGCTTTCTTTCGCTGACATCGCGCCTTGATAGCTATTGAACCGCCCGCTACAATCTATATGGGTCGGGACAAGGTAGAAAGTCAGTGCCATTATCAACACAGAACCAATATATCGGCCGATGGCTGTAATTTTAGATGAAGAATTAATAAAATATGCTTGGCCCCAAGACATCTGGTTCCACGTTGACAAACTATCGTCCGCACATGTCTACCTTCGAATGCCAGATGGCATGATTTGGGAAGATATTCCGCAGGCCCTGCTAACAGACTGTGCTCAGCTGGTCAAGGCCAACTCCATAGAAGGTATCACAGGCATCCACCTCCTAAACTATGATCTGACGACCGATCAAGGCAACAAGAAAGACAATTTGACAATCATATACACCCCTGGTGATAACCTGAAGGTATTTGCATTCATCGCCCATCCGGTCGAGAAAAACCCTTCAGATAAGGTGTAGAAAACGGGCGACATGGCTGTTGGGCAAGTCTCTTTCCATAATGATAAAAGGGTGTGTGGGTCGCATTATAAAACCACCCCTCTGAAGATTAAACAATACTCATATAATTAGGTTAAACGAGGTATGTCCTCACAAAACTTCCCTGTCGGTTGCCTTATTCCGATAATCAATTAGTACATGTCCCAAAACGCGAAAACCCCATCGTCAATCGCTTGGCCAAAACAAAAGCCGAAAAAGTCGTTGACCACGAACAGGAAAAGGTCGACCGTATCAAAGCTGAATCTGCAGTGCGCAGGGCAGCCGCAGCGGAGAAGGTATAACAATTTAGCTCAACCCCTCCCTGTGTTCGTCTAAGATCCTCCTTTACAGAAAAAAAGTGATTTAGAACTTGCGCGCCAAAGAGAAGCAGAGAAGGCTGCACGATCGTACGACTCTCTATTTAATGCTGAGGAGGATGATAGCGAGTTTGTAACACGAAAGACTGGCAGAGAACTCGAGGAAGATTTCATGTAACAATTTCACTCCAGGAAACGACACAGAACATGACTTGCCTGACCGTTTCGTAAGCTAATACAAGCATATTATATGCTTTTTGATCAGTGTATGTAGGTTAACGGGATTCACAATTTCTGTGAGTGAGTACTCAAGCTCTGTCCATGTGTAAGCTTTGCTTGGCTGCGAACTGAATGTCCAACAGACTCGCTCCTGATAGTTATTACAAATTCAAAGCTATTCAAAGGGTATGTCGCATTCCACGAATATCGTCACTACAAATGGTGGTGGCCGGGGGAGGACATAGGCGAATGCCCACTAGTATGACAGTAGTACGTGGCTATTCTTCGTATATAATACGAGTATCTAGGATGACAGGGTCTCGGTGAGATAGTTACAAAGCGGTCTTGACTTGGCTCACTTGCCCTACGGAGCCACGCGAAACACGGCTCATATCAGCCCGAGAGTGATGGCCGCGTTGCAGTTGGTGACATCCAGCCGTTCTTCTTCGCTTCGCCGGCGAATTTTGAAGAAGAGCTCAATGTCCGATTATCGTGTGGCATCCCCTGCTTAGCCTTTTCCTATACAATGTCAGAAGTAAGGTCAATCAGCTTATGACGACAGCCAGACGGGACAACCCCGCATACCTCCTTTGTTTTCTGCATTGTCTGCTTTTGAGGCGACTTTGACGTCGTGGACCAGCTTGATAAAGTAGTATTGGTGGAGATGAGTGAGGTAGTGGAGGACGCATTCTGGCTGGACATGGAAGTCAAATCTCGATAAGAACCGTGGTGTATTGTTGGATGTGAGAGCAGTTGGGTTTGTCGTCAAACCTCCTACCCTTTTATCTCTCGCAAGGTATGGAATGAACTTTATGTAATGGTCCAGCCCACTGCAGTCTTGATAAGGGAATAAGCGAGACAATTACTGCGCCGTTCTCCTGATAAGGAATAAATACACGTTTTGGCGCCACAAAACTTGGGTAATCGCTCCGAAGATCATCATCATATTCTATCGCATAACAATGGCGAATCGCACAACTATCCGTCCCCTGGTCTGTGACTGCGCCCGCAGTTCCATACATGAAAAATTTCTCCGTTATTCCGAATCAAATGGAGCGCCGACTGCGGTTCCGGCTGGAAAAGGTCTAGAGAGTTCAAAATGAATAAAATGACTCGGACCTTGCTTGGACCGGTACCGGTGGACGGAGTTACAGCCGATTTCATAACGATGGAGACTTTTTTGTGGCTGAATTCGGTGTATGGTATCTGGCGACTCAGAGACAGTCTTATACCATAAGTCCTCTTTAGTCCACGCTGAAGCTCGGTTAAGGGTCAATCTGGTCATTTTTCAACCATCAACTCGTTTCAAGTTTTGGGCGACCAATGAGACGGTAAAGGTCTTTGAGGACCCGGGATCGTGTTTGTTTGACTGTGCCGATACTGATACTAGTGAAATGTCCTTTTTTTTTTTGTCGGTATCGATATTAATGGACTGTAGTAAGACGTAGAACTAGTTGCTTCAGCTCTGGGTCAATGTGTCGCCTCATGGTGGACAAAATCAGTGCTATTCTCTGACCGTTCTCTGGCCCAACCATGAGGCCATCAATGCTGCTCAGCACGCCGGCTCCATGACAAACGATGGCCACGAAAAAGTCTCTATCGTTATGAAATCGGCCGTAGCATTGGGCTACACGTCAATTTGATTATTATCAGACTGGTGCCGATAGTTCACTGGTAGATCCGAGTTGATTTATTCACCAAATCCGCCGAACTGTGCTTCGCACTCCAACGATTCGCACAGTTGTTTATCTGACAATGCGCTGCAACTGACACCTAAGGCCTAATGGGTTCAGGAGAAGTCAGTAGACCCCAGTTGTAGGCCCGAATTTGAAGATTTCTTTGTCTATGTATAGTGAGACTCCTGGTGCAAAGTACCAAGATAAAAACAGTGTGAGAGAGGTGAAAGAACGCATTAGGATTGATTTGAATTTTTGGGACATTAAAATATTGCGGAATCCTACTTTGTGCCCTCGGTGTGCCCACAAAAAGTGGCCTATTTATGTTGGGCAGAATTCTGTATGAACATTGACGACAGGAAGGGAGGAACTTGAACCCGAACCACCATCTGGTCGGGAAAGTCCCACGGTCTTTTGCACCAGTGGGCCTGCCTGCCTAAC